>CAVNYN010239854.1:0-18220 GCA_963692815.1 Nyctanthes arbor-tristis | reverse complement strand
AACGCCTTCATATATATATTTTCTAGTCCATTAATTTGAGTTCCTTCCTAGATTAAAATAGATAGAGTATTTAATTTTAGTTTAAATAACATCATTATTCTTTTACACACTTTTAATTTTCTTATTCAACTGGTGTGAAATTGACTCAATAGAAATAGGTGACAACTTTCCCTGTGGGATCGATATTCGGGACTCTTCTAGTCCTATACTACTTGAACGATATCGTGCACTTGCGATTTCGCCTGTCAGGACCTAAAGGAGAATTTGGCCTCTCCTTTAGGGTTTTTCCTCATCTCTTATTCTCTCTCAATCTAATAAAATATTATTTTTTACGCACTCTCACTCCACTCATAATCTAGAAAAATACCGTCACATATCCAATTTATATTTCCCCTCCACTTTTTCCCCTATAAATTATTTAAAAATAAGTTTTTTCTCCCTAATTTTTTTCCCTTGATTTTTTCCAACTTTTTTCCTCCAATATTAATTGGCCGAAAAGGGTAATGGCGTGGTATCCAAGGATCTTCAAAAATTCTGACAATATTCTCGTCCCCTATCCGCCATCTAGCCTCTAGCTCAATGACTCCTTTCCCCATATAATGCTCCTCCACATAAATGAATTTCCATGTCTACACAGAGAAGCCATATAATGGCTTCTTTGATCTTTTTGAGTTACCGAAAAGGATCCCAGCAAAGAATTTAGGGTGTGATTGATTACAAATTATTTTCAACAGAAAATGTTATGTGCTACTTAAATTTTCTTAGTCAAATCAAACGTATTTTTATTTTTTTATAGAAAATATTATCCATCTTAGACCAAAAATAGAGATTTTTATTGAAATCAAAGAAAATGAATTTTTATATTGAGAGATAGGAAAATATTTTCTATGTATTTTTAAAAATATTTTCCATGAATTCTTTTTTCACCGTTTAATCAAATGACCAATGTTACAAAAACATGTAAATATGAAGGGAGAGAGACCCCCCTCATTAGTGAGACAGGTCTCACCACATGTGAGGGGTTGATCCTCAAGAGGCTACATTTTGAGTGATAAAGTAATATTTTTTATTAACTTAATATTTGTAGATACAGATTTGGATTCTCTAAGATAGAGGCAATCATGTTGATCATGTTATTTGATTTGAACCCCACCACTATAATAATCTCTAAAGAATAATACTATGTAGCACAGTTTTATGTGGTTTAAATGAGAAGTGAAATTAAAGACATGCACATGTAAGCCATTTAATTTAACTTATCGTATAATACCATATGAACTAGTGTTTATTAATAGTGGTGTTATATGATATTACTAATCTCCAAATTTTACCTGAAACAAAGTAAAGAGAAATTACATAAACATGGAAAACACAATTTCTTTCATTATAACAAAAAAATATTTGCCTATTATTGAAATTTGAGCTGTTGACTAATTTTTTAATTGTACATATACGAATAAGTGTAAGCTTTATACACTAGATATCATCATAACTTAAAAAAAAAAAAAAAAAAAACGGATACTCACATTTTGAGCTGAAGGTCCGGTTCAAACAACACCATCCCCTCCCGAATTTCTCCCCTATTATCCCTTATATCCCAATAATAATAATAACAATAATAATAATAATAAATAAATAAATAACAATAATAATAAAAAATTAAATCATAAAGAAAAAAAAAACTTAAAAAGCGGGGGAAAAACTTTGGGTCTTAACTAGCCCATACCAATGATAGTAACTGCAATTGAAACCCGAAAAGCCCTAACAGCTTGACCCCACCCAATAAACTCACATACCCATAACCAAACCCATAACATAAAACCCAGTCCATCTTCAATGTAATCCAACTCAAAACACAAAGAAGGGGCAATATTCCACCCAAGTTGTCCTTCACCCATAAACCCTATCCAAATAATTAGTCAAACTCTGAACTCCCTCTCTGATCGTGACCGTCAAATACGTGCTCCTTCTGTTGCTTTTACAGACACTAATTATTAGCATGTGCATTGCACATAAATTTTGAGTGACATCATAAATCTACATGTAATATTGATTTATACTAAAATATTTAAATAGATGCTCATTTATGCATATCCTATGTTGAGATTACGAATATAATATTTTGTATTATATGTATGAAATAGAGAACGTTTATGTCTCAACCCTACCTCACCCTCCAACTAGAACAAAAGAGGATGAAAATCATCTTAAGATTTTGATAATTTATTTTTCTTTTTTAGGCATTTTTTCCCTTTTCATTTCTGAAGTCCTCAAGTAATAATAATTGTTGGAGTAAGTAATTAGTTATTTTCATAATTTCATATATTATATTATTTTTCTGATAGGGAATTTCATGCTTTAATTTTGAGGTGATTAAAATAATAAATAATGGTGGTTGCCTTTTCTTTTCATAGTCATTTAAGTAAATATTATTTCGAAATAAATTTTCTTAACCTTTTCATTTCTATAACTTCATTTATTTATTTTGAAGTAATAATTAATAATTAATAAATTACAAATTAGTTCGAACTATAATAATAGTAAGGGTAAATTTGAGTTTTGAAAAAATTAAAGGGTGAATAAGGAAGTCAAAAGATTTTCTTTCATTAATTTTTTTTTTTTTTTTCATATAGTGATATGTTACCTTTCTTTTTTCTACTCGCCCCAATTATATCATGTTTCCCTCTTGAAAACTTTATTTTGTTCCTTTACTAAATGTAAAGTTTAGGGTGTTGAGCGCAAAAAATGAAAGGTTCGAGACCTTTTATTTTTTTGTTTTTTGTCACAGTGACCTTAAGCATTTGAAGTCTTGACTTTTGCATAAATATAAGCCCAAAACAAAATGTCTAAATCATGATTGACTTTCGATTGATTTTTCCTTAGGATTCAACGCCGGTTTCTCATTAAACAGCTTGTAGTTGTAAAAATCAAACTGCTTAAACTTGCCTTGCAATTTCCTTGGAAAAATTAAACTTTTTATATACAAGTGTTACTTTTTCTATGGAATCATATATGACTTTATAATAGAGCCTGATTATTAATAAAAAATAAACATGTGTATGAAATCACATATAGATTTATGATTAAACTGTTTGTAATTGGTAGTTGAGCTCTAGATAAGAAACTCGACTAGACAAAGTGGTTAGATGTAATTAATGTAGAAAATGATGTATTTTTCACATCAATTCATAATAGAATCTATCCCCCAATTTTATTTGTCTTATCATTTACTCACGATTTACTCTGGCTTTCGTTTAAATTCATCGATTCTTAGAAATGTTTGGAGCTTTATCAGTTTATCCCCCACACTGTCACATCTTTTTTCAAAGCATGACCAAATCTCAATAAGGTTACATGACGCTGTTAATTAAAATCAAATAAACATAAAATAATCAAGGTCAGACCTCTCATTATCAATAAAGCGAATCTCTGTGCTACCTATTTTCTTCCCCCCATTTTTCTTCTCCATGATTGTTAAGTTTATTATGTTTAGTTTGCATGCTTGCTATTTTATAATTAGGAGATCAAAGCCTCAGCATTTGACTACAACCATTTCAATCTCTGATCAAAAAGATCTGGTCTTAGCTTCATTCCTTCAGAAATTGGCCATGGCAAGTTCTGTGCAGCTTCTGGGAGCATCACTGAGCCCATTTGTCAATAGGGCTCAAATAGCTCTTCTCTTGAAGTCCATAGATTATGAGTTCCTCCAAGAGAATCCCCATATCAAAAGCGACCATCTTCTTAAAGCCAATCCCGTTCTAAAGAAAATCCCAGTTCTCATCCATGATGGCAAAGCTATCTGTGAATCCCTTATTAAGTGTAGCAAAGGGAAGCCCTTTTTCGGTGGAGATAATATTGGTTACCTTGATATTGCACTAGGCAGCTACATAGGAATGATTAAAGCGATCGCGGTGTTACAAAGCTTGAAGTTTCTCGATGAACATAATACCCCGGCCTTGGTAGAGTGGGGCGCGAAATTTTGTTCACGTGGCTTTTAAAGTAGTCATGCCAGAGACTCAGATGTTGGTTCAAATTTATAAAATGCTACAAGGTGGGGCGAAGCTAGTTGAGATTTTTGAAATGTACTTACAAAGTGGGGGAAAACCCACTTGTGATTGAAAAGGTGTATGAGTGTATATTTCTAGAACTAAGATGATATTCATCTTAATTAGTGACCATGAATGTAACAAGTGAGACATGCAAGGATACAAGCTAGTTTAATCCTCGACTACTACTATCGAGATTAAGTTTGATGGGGCTGAAGTTATCCTTGCATAAGAAAAGTAAAACAAACAGTTCGTCATTATAAAATATAAATACCGGCTTAGTCTATGAATTAAAGAGATCGATGGATGTTTTGCCCCCACAACTGATCGTTGTCGATGCATGATTGAATTACTTAATACATGTTAGATTATCAAACTCTGGAATAAAGCATATCAAATTACACCTGACCCATCATCAAGAAATATGCATGCCATGATAATCTAAGTGGTAAACAACCCCAACTGCTCCAGTGGTTAGGTATCCACGTTCTAGGGCCGATGTCCTGTGTTAGAATCCCATCATCCGCACCCCCATTATCCCTCCCCTCCCATACCCTATAGTTCCCCTTGTATCCAAAAAAAAAAAAAAAAAAAAATTAGCAAACAACCCCAGTATTATTGGTGCAACCGCTTGTTATCAAGATTCGGGGGTTCAATTTTTTTTTTTTTTTTTTTTTTGCATCACATGTTGAACTTCATAAAAAGTGCGGCTAGGAGCACTTAGACTCGAAGTTCGTAAGTTATTCATCATCAATATTACGCTTTAACACTGAGGCTCCAGCTAAGGTGTGAGTTCTCGACACCTTTCCCCATTTCTTATTTTTTAAGAACATTTCATGTATATAGTACAACTCTCTGTAATAATGTGAAGGAGTCTTTCTTTCATTTTAATTTCAAGAAAATCCCAGTTCTTAAATGGGAAACCTCTTCGTGAGTCCCTTATCATTGTTGAACACATGGATGATATTTGGACTAATGGTCCCTCTTTACTGCCCAAATCACTATGCCTTGGGATGATAGAAGAAAGGCAAACAGAAGCAAGGGCCAAAACATCAAAGAAGCACGATGCAAAGACACAACGAACAAAGTAACGACACCAAGACCCTTGCACTAGAGAGAAGCCAAAATGCAAAACACCAACTTCCAAAACCAGTTGTCCAGTTAGATTCATGATAATACTAAATCTAACTGGTAAGCTGCTTAATGTCTCTGTCTGGTTCAAAATAAGGCATGTCTTCTTCATCCAAATTTAACCATGCTTCGGTCCCATCACCCCCTTTATTTTCCGTCGATACAACCAGATTTTTGCAAGAAACATTTAGAATACTTACCTATGTCGGCTTTCCCCAACCAAAATTTACTTCATAAAACTTCAACTTAGTTCGATCCGTGAAGCTCAAATAAATTGCACCCTCCGAGCGTGACCTTTCTACCGTCCCAAGGGGAATCTCAGTGAGGGATTGCACAGTCTTGTAAGGATCAGACAATAGTTGGGCACAGCTTGTGAGAACTTTAGTAATGTTGTCACTAAGTAATTGAGCAGTGTCTTGAAATTCCACCCAGTTAGCAATGTCACCACAAGAGCAATGGTGGAACAATTCTTTCTCGAATGTTAACTGGGTGTGAAATGAGTAAGGTCCTCGATGTTCCATTTTTCTTCAGATCAATTCGGGCAACAACTTTTATTATAACAGCAGACACTAGAAGATTGACGCTTGTGTGATGATGCCGCCTCTGAGCTCATTGCTCCGGCTCTCAAGCTTGATATTGCCCTTTTGCCGAACAAAAGCTTCTTGAGCACAACCTTGGGATTCCTCGCCCTTGGCAATTTCCCTTTTGTTTCAGGATGAGTCGAAGCAACATTTTTATGGGGAAAAATTAAGCCGAACTGAAAATAGGCCAAATTTCCTTACTATTAATGTCTCCCTGACTAACATTTACCCAAGAAACTATTAAATTATAAAGCGAGGCACCATCGAAAATTTTATGTGAAACACTAGCAAAAATTGCTAATCCTTCACATTTGAATTTTCTTACTTGGACTGCAAGCAATGGATCTGTGACTTCACCAACTGCAAAAACTTCACAAGGAGCAAGATCATCTACAATATGGTTGTAACAAGGTTCCACTACCCCAAAGACATTAATAAGCTTGTCGAGATGGCAATCCACTTGAGATTCTGCATACTCTGCGCCCTGGTCCCTACAATCGATCAAATGCTTTTCCTTTATGTATCTTCCGGCGAGAGGTTAAAACTTGGGCAAGATTTCCACCAATGATTCTTCAAATCGGGATAATCTTTGATCAGGTGAGTACGAGTTGTAGAGAATAACACTAATATTCAATGAGGGAACAGCCTCGTCCAAGAGCGAGAGCTTGAAGTCTCGAAGATCGGTGGGAGTTGGTGTGGATGGTTTTATCAACTTCCTGCTCATAACCTGGACCTTCATTTTAGGTTCAATCTACAGAAAAATGCTCTCAAAATTGAAGTTCTCTTAGAAACCTAGACAAAAAAATAGCCTTATTTATTCAAGTATTTGAATCAAAATGCGTGCAAATCACATTAACAGTTGACTGAAACCTCATTAATTTTCACATTATGCACATGCCTTTACATCTAATTCTGGATTTTTATAGATAAATTAATGGATTCCAAGCTGATCCTCATGTTCCCCATTTCAAAATCACCAAATTTTATTTATTTATTGTGAGTACTGTATTTGAATTCAAATGAGTGCAAATCCAACTTAGTTAAACGAACACCCGCAAATATTTCATGATTGAATTATAAATACATCTTAGACTATCAAACTCTACATATCAATCCATTTGGGTTGAGTTCAAAAATTCTGAAACCAGCTAAATTTGGATGGAGACGAAACCAATCCAATGAAATTAGATCTCAATGATTTTGCGGTTGTTGACAAAGAAAGGAAAAGACGGAGAACTCAATGATTGATTAGTTATTTTACGCAGCATGATTGGAAAAGCCAAGTCTTGCTAGTATTTTATGTTAACAACCATTGAGAAACAGCTTTTCCGTACGTAAGGTAATTAGATCTCTTCTAATATTAGTCTCAGTTCTTCAGAGAGTTGGCCATGGCAAGTTCAGTTCAGCTTTTAGGAGTATCTCCAAGCCCATATGTGAACAGGGCTCAAATGGCTCTTTTCTTGAAGTCTATCGAGTATGAATTCCTCGAGGAGAATCCACGTATCAAAAGTGAGTGCCTTCTTAAAGCCAATCCTGTCCTCAAGAAAATTCCGGTTCTTATCCATGATGGCAAACCTATTTGAGAGTCCCTTATCATTGTTGAATACATCGATGATGTTTGGACTAATGGTACCTCTTTACTACCTGCCGACCCACATGACCGCGCCTTAGCCAGGTTCTGGGGTGCCTACATTGACAATACGGTCCGCTTTAGTTCCCCTCTCTTCTTTTAATTTCACAATTGAGTTTGGTTTGCGGAGTTTATAATACATATATACATGATTTTGGAGCAACCTTCTATGTGAAACCCATATACATACATATATATATATATATATATATAAGTGCATGTTTGAGATGACTTTTAAAAAGCCAAAAACAGTTTTTGAGACTCAAAAGTTTCAAGCAATTCCTAGAAAATGTTTTCTCTACTTAGAAGTGCTCGTTGAGGAAGCTGGCCTCGGGTATAACTTTCTTGTTAAGCACTAGAAATGGTAATAAAAAGTTGAAGTTATATCATACATATATGTCTGTGCTTTGTTTCTTTCCACATTTCCTTTATCACATATAAAGACGTCCTGGTACATAAAAGCATAAATGAGTTCCCTTTTCTAACATCAAAATGTCCATTTCTAGTGGTATCCAATATTCAAGGAGCTAAGAAATGCATCTACAGAGGAAGCAAGAAAGGAAGTTATAGATAAAATACATGAAGGTGAAGCCTTGTTGGAGGAGGCTTTTGTCAAGTGTAGCAAAGGGAAGCCTTTTTTTGGTGGAGATAATATTGGTTACCTTGATATTGCACTAGGCAGCAACATGGGATGGGTAAGAGCCATCGAGGTAATAACCGGCTTGAAATTTCTCGATCCAATCAAGACCCCGGCTCTGGCAGAGTGGGCGGAGAAGTATTGTTCACATGATGCTTTTAAACTAGTCGTGCCAGAGACTCAGAAGTTGGTCGAAATCTATCAAATGTTACAAGGCGGGGCAAAACCAGCTTCCGGTTGAAAATGCATATGCTTTCTGCTGCTTCTTTCAATGTTATTTTTCTGTTATTTGCTGATTGCATGTGCTTTCTGAGCCAAAAAATAAGGGCAGGCATAGCAAAAATCTTTTAGGTTTTGAGATTATAGGAATCTCATTGTGACTTAATTGAATACTGATTGAATAAAGCAGAGCAGTTCTTTATATTCAATTCTTGCTTTTGTGTTGCAAAATTGCGCTATTTTGTAAGGACAAAATTCTAGTACTAGTGAACAAATGGAAAACAAGACATGAGGTGAATATATAGGTCCAAATTAATTAACTAAATCCTTGTATCTACTTTGTTAATTCTGGCTTGGTTACGAGAATCGAATTTAGTACTGAAAATTCACTTGTTTTGTACATCATTAGAAGCATGATTCCAAGAATCAACACGAGGACATTCAGAAATATGTTCTTTAATACTTATCAATGGGCAAGTTGTTTTTAATGGGGTTTATGTATGAATTGGAATCGCGCCCAAAAGGATATGCCGAGAAAATACAGTATGAAATAGAATATTCAATATAATTCAACTTATATTTTTAATGCCACATGAACTAGTGTCGAGTACTAGTAGTGCTGTATATATAGTATTATTACGCCTTTTTCTTCTTAAGACTTAATGGAAACTTGTTTGTCAATAATTAGCAAATTATATAATTAAAAAGTCCAATAAAGAAAAATAAGAATGGATAATTTGCTAAAGAAAAAACCTTTTGCAATTCACATTGTAACAAGTACTAGACAATTTTCAAGCACTAATTCTATTTCTATATTGAACAAAGTATCGGTTGTTGCCAGAGTAGTGCTTTTGTTCCTACCCCTATTCACCCCTGCAGGCCTAGACGAGGAGGGAGGGAAGTGACGGAGAACTCAATGCTTGTATAATTTTTTATGCTTCATGATTTCCATCAGAAAAGCCAAGTCTTGCTGGTATTTTATGTTAACTATTTCTCTCTTCAGTATATATAATAACAAGAGCAACAGCTTTTCTTTACATAAGATCTTTTCTAATTAGTCTCAGTTCTTCAGAGAGTTGATCATGGCAAGTTCAGTTCAGCTTTTAGGAGTATCTCCAAGCCCATACGTGAACAGGGTTCAAATGGCTCTTTTCTTGAAGTCTATCGAGTATGAATTCCTTGAGGAAAATGCACATAACAAAAGCGAGCGCCTTCTCAAAGCTAATCCTGTTCTCAAGAAAATCCCAGTTCTTATCCATGATGGGAAACCTATTTGCGAGTCCCTTATCATTGTGGAATACATTGATGATGTTTGGACTAATGGTCCTTCTTTACTCCCTTCCGACCCACATGACCGTGCATTGGCTCGGTTCTGGGGTGCGTACCTTGATAATACGGTATGGTTGAGTTCCTTTCTCTTCTTAATTACTTTTACAACTGAGTTTTGTTTGTGGAGTCTAAGTGCCTGTTTGGGATGACTTTTAAAAAGTTAAAAGCAGCTTTTGAGACTCAAATGCTGCTGTTGAATCTGTTTGAGTAATTTTTAGGGAATGTTCTCGTTGAGGAAGCTGGCCTAAGGTATGGCTTCCCTATGAAGCACCTTCTACAAGAAACAAGAATTAAAAGTTGAAGCTATCTCAAACAGACCTTGAATGTTGTTTATGTTAACAAATGCAGCCTATAAAGAGATCTTGCTGTTTTGATGTATTTGAAATGTCGATTTCCAGTGGTTACCAGTACTGAAGGAGCTAAGAGAGGCATCAACAGAGGAAGCAAGAAAGGAAGTTATAGATAAAATACATAAAGGTGCAGTCTTGTTGGAGGAGGCTTTTGTCAAGTGTAGCAAAGGGAAGCCCTTTTTTGGTGGAGATGATATTGGATACCTTGACATTGCACTGGGCAGCTACATGGGATGGGTTAATGCGATTAAGGTACTAACCGGCTTGAAAGTTCTCGATCCAATCAAGACCCCGGCTCTGGCAGAGTGGGCAGAGAAGTTATGTTCACACAACGCTTTTAAAACAGCTGTGCCGGATACTGAGAGGCTGGTCGAAATTTATAAAATGTCACAAAGTGGGGCAAAACCGGCTTCTGGTTGAAAATGCATATGATTGCTGCTGCTTCTTTCAATGTTACATTTTTTTTTTTTTTTTGTGTTATTTGCTGATTGCTTTCTAGGCCAATAAATTGGAGCAGACTTAGCAAAAGTCTTTGTTTAAGCTTTGAAGTTTCAATCAGGACTCTGATTGAGAGTTAGCTTAATACTGATGGAATAAAGTGAAGCAGTTTATTTTCAGTTCTTGCCTTTGTGTTGCAAATTGCTTAGTTTTGTACAGAAAATTTTCTATTAGTTGGCACCTCTAACGAATGAAAAAGAAAATCAATGTGCATAAGTCTCAATAAATCAATTAACTGATCCTCTAAATCTACTTGATAATTCTTCTTTTGGTCTGGCGTATTAAACTGAGTATTTAGAATATTGAAAGTTCACTTGTTTTGCACATCATAGAAAGCATTATTCCATTATTCCAGGAATCAACATGAAGATATTCAAGTATCCTGTTTTTTAAGAATTATTATTAATTGAACAGTTGTTTTTAAATGGGTTTATTATGTACCAGTTAGAATTGCACCCAAAAGGTACATGTATGGGAACCAACTATCAAGACAGGTCAGTTCGTTATAGAGTATTCAATAGTCTTTATAGGATAATCAGGCAGAAGCGTTTGGCGCTAGCCAAATGTTTGATGCCTAATCAATTTCAGTCTCTATAGTAAAATATATGCAAAATTTCAATTTCTTTTCTTTTTATTTTGTATTATATGCAAGCCTGACCAGTAGGTATTATTCTAAGGAGGATTTATAGGCAGATGTAGCAATAGCAAGCTCTACATTTTTAAGCCGAGGCAATTAACTCTAGTTTGGAGTTCGAAGAATTTTACACATAACAATTCGATATCAAATTATTAATAATTGATGACTCCAATTTTGGATTGAACAGTTTCATTTGCAACAATAGCACATGATGATTGAGTTATTCCGCATTCAGACTTGTTTACTTTCAGTCGCAAATATAAGATATTCATTTTACAATTCTAATGTTTATCAACATGCTTAACTGTTGCACATACAAGAAAACGGACTTATTGAATGATTGACAAATGACAATCATCAACTTGCTTGATGAAAACAAGGTCATCACCAGATGCATAAAATTATAAACCCTAGAGATTGTAATTTTCTTAATTTTTGACCAAGTCATTATGCTTTCTTGTTCAAGACCTTCGGGAAAATCTAGATAATTTTCGATGTTGTATCAGTCTGCCCTTTTTGGTTGTCATTTTCTCTATTTGTTGATTCTAATTGATAGGTACTAATTTCAGGAAGATGTGCATTTTAATTACTTATTTCATTTTGTTTTCTATCTTTGACTTCGAAATTAAAAAAAGAAATGGTGAAATTATTTTGATACAATGCTTGTGATTGGACAAATCTTGTTACTCAAAGTTTTTTAATTCGAGTGGTTTTTGTGCATCGCTGCATGTAAATTTACATTATCTAAAATAATTTCTCGTCATACGTATGACGTAATTATCTCTTCAGATGTATATATAGTGTGAGATTATTGAATAACCTCCGTGTAGATTGACTCATGTGATTTATCCAATAATCTTTTAATATGTGTACATCTAGTGAGATAATCCCGCTAGACATATTTGAGAGATCATTTTACATGGTGCAATTAAAACATTTCTAAGGAAAAAACGTTGGTTCTTAAGAACCAACATTGCTAAATAAAGAAAGAAATTATCGGTGATTTCTTAAAACTACAAGTGATTTCTTGCTTTTTACGACAAAATTGGTTCGTTAAAGCAACCAACGTCTTTATCTTAAAACAACTTGGTGCAATTAAGTTACTGAAAATGAAAGAAAGTCGATGTGACAATACATGCAAACCATTCTATCCATTAAATTTTTGCTTTTATAGAGGGTGCTTCTATGGTGTTGTTTGGATATAATTTATGGTATTCAAAAGACAATGTGGCACTCACTAATTGAGTGTGTTAAGGGGCCCATCACCCAACATACCCAATGAATGAGTGCCACATTGTCCTTTAGACACCATAAGATGATGTCCAAAGGATACCATAGAAAGTGTGTTTTATGGACGCCAAAGTTATCATCTTGTTTCAATGTCCAAAATTTAAAAAAAAAAAAAAATTAAACTCTTTATAATAACTACCTGTAGAACAATGTCCCGAGCATAAATTATGGCACAAATCTAGAACGAGTGTGGCTATACTTTTGGAACAGCCCTACTGCCTTTTATACATGACATATGAAGAGGAATTTATATCACAATATTTATTTATTTTTATCGAAAACCAAAGTAGGGAAAAAAAATAATGTTCTTTTATCATAATCTTTTTTTTTAATTCATTCATAATCTTCTTATTCGTGTATAAACTTATTAAAATTAAGAATGATATTAATGTGTTATTTAGCATGTGTGAAAATCGAAAATTTATTAATTAATTAATAATTATTAACTTTTAAAAAAAGTAATTTTATTAATTCCACCGATAACAAAGGACTAAGTCGCATTTTTCTACTATAGAAGGGAGATGTTAGCGCTTTATAGCCGGACCGTTTTTTGTAGAAAATTTCTAAACATCTCCCTTATAGAGTGAAAAAGTACTATATGCCCTATATTATTGGGGGATTAGGAGCCCGCCTCTTAATCCACCAATAACAAGGGACTATATGACACTTTTTAACTCTATAAGAGAGATATTAGCTCTTTATAACTGAACATTTTCTAAGAAAAGCTAACATCTCTCTCAGGGAGTAGAAAAATATCATCTGGCCCTCTGTTATTGAGTGATCAAGGGAATTGTCTCTTAATTCACTAATAATAAGAGTTATGTGACATTTTTCCACTTTATAAGAGAGATTAACTCTTTATAGCCGGACCGATTTATTCTGTTGAAGCACTTGTGAGAACTCTTCGGGCAAGAAATCAGCACACATGTCCTATGTGCGTCTATGGTGAGCGGCATTTCCACATCAGAAGGTCGAAATCATGAAATATTTGTAGTTATTTTCAATTCATTCAAGAAACGACGAAAGATCTTAATCGACGATTCTGCTGCTTCTTCATCCGTTTCTGTTTCCTCTGTAGACCCAAAATACTGAAAGCAAAGCACCGGAAGAGAGCAAAATACGTCATACCTGCACAGAGAGGATTGAAGATGGAAGGAGAAATGAAATCTGACAGTTGGGGTTATGAAGTGAATACTTGTTCAGACGCTTGTTTATCTGCTATTAACTCTTACTATTATCAGGTCTAAATGCTTGAATCCTTGCATATGATTGCTATTCTTCTGTAATGTTCGAATTGAAATGAATTTTCTTGGAAGTTCTCTGTTCTCAGGTTCTTAGTTATGGAAGAAAGAGGATGGTAATACTGGAAGCTCCAATAAACGATCCAAATTGCGTTCTGGGCAACATTTTGTCTGCTCATTATCTCTGTTCCTCAGACCCTTCTCGAGCTCTTCCTCTAATCGATGCTGCCAAGTCTCGTCTGGTATAAAATTTCTCGTCTTTAATAGATATAAAAGCAAAATTCTTTGTGGGTTTTGTATTGGGTTCACTGATCTTAGAAGCTTTAGTGTTTCTTTCCTTCTTGATTTGGTAATTCGACTGGAACTTGGGCAGGAACATGCTAGTGCATACGAGAAAGCGGTGTTTGGTGCTGTCTATTATTTGATTTCTCCAGACAGAGATGATGATGTAGCAGTGGAGTTACACTCCAAGGTGTGGTATTCAGTCTTGATTAATTTATTTTCTATTTTTTTCAGCTTAATTTTGTGAAAGTGCATCGATGGTATCATTCAAGACAAATAGGTTGGCAACATCTTGATTTATATGAGAATATATGTGTCTTTGCAATAATACATTGCAATTAGGTTATGCGCTGATTGAGTGAAAAGATGCTGTTTGGTGTATCTCATAAACTTATAATGTGTTGTCTATAAATTTTTGGCACATATTACGGTAAAATGAATTTGATGACGTGTTACTTCTTTTCAGAGAATTGGCCTTTTAGTTTGGGTGTTTCTAGTACCTTGTGATTTCTAGGTGTGATTTCGTTATTTGCAGCTATTGCAAGATTTCCCTAAAGATCTTCTATCTCTAAAGAGAGCTCAAGTGCTATGCTTTTACTTGGGTCGACCTGATTTATCCCTGAACCTTGTCAAACAGGTACTTTGCGTCATAACTAGCAGATTGTTTGGATCTTTTTTCTCTATAATCAATGAAATTTTCTGTTGATTCTTGATTAGCCTTTCCATATTTTGGTGGAGTTTCCTATGTGACTGGATAAATGTCACTTATTGATAAAGTAATAGGAAAAATATTTTAACGTATATCATTCAATTTTGGATGACTTACTTTGGTAAAAACATTTACCAATCGTTCGACAGCAGATTACTTACACTGAACAAATGACCCACAGGTCCTAAAAGTAAATGATAAAGAAAATTACATATATGGAATGTTTGCCTTTCCGCTATTAGAGCTCGGTCAAATGGAGGCAGCATTGCAAGCTGGGAAAAAAGGACTCGAAATCAACAAGGACGATCCATGGGCACAACATGCAGTGAGTAGGATTGACGCATAATTCTTATTACTTTGTATCAAGTGAATCAATTTGAAGATTGCTCTTTCGATTTTTTTACTTTATGACTTAGGAGACATCATACACCAACCTCTTTGTGCAAAGTGTTCATTTTTGTTCTAGCTAGTGGAAATAACATTTCAACATGCTTAACTGAATATGAACCCCCACAATCATGTGGATGTGGCTTAGTTTTCTTGCCCTGAAGGATGTATGACTTACCAGTGCTTTTATTGAGCAATTCAGGTTGACTTATGGTTCAGTCTTTCAATTAGACACATTTTACTGAGTCATGAAACTGATGACTGATGCATATTGGTTCGGTTGTTTTGTATTTTCTGTAGATTTCTCAAAGAAAATTTTTATGATCGCCTGCTCACTATGCAGTTTTGTTCTTCCTGACTACCCAAACTCTTGAATTCTTTTGCAGCTTTGTCATGTTTACCAATACGAGTGTCGTTTCAAGGAAGCAGTGAAGTTCATGGAAGAATGTGCAAAATCCTGGAGCTCATTGTCTTCTTTTTTGTACGTTCAGTTTTCACAGGACAAAACATGTTACTTTATCATATTTTGATGGCCTGAAGAGAGCTGTTTGTTAGGTATACACACAATTGGTGGCATGTTGCTATGTGTTACTTGGAAGGCCGTGCTCCTGTGGAAAAAATTCGAGACGTTTATGACCAGCATATATGGAAAGAACTAGAAAGAAGTGATGCTATGCCTGCAGAAGTCCGTTGACAACGTTTTCCCCAAGTCAACCACCCATTTTGACATGCAACAATACTCATTCTTTTTCATGTATTTTTGTTCATGCAGGTATACTTAAATGCTCTTGGTCTATTACTGCGTGTGTATGTACATGGTAGACTTGATGTGTTTGACGATCGGCTGAAGATCTTAGCTAAATGCGTAAAAGATCGAGTAAGTTGGAATATCCCATCATTTATTTTCCACCGTATTCATTTGGTGATTACCAATTCGAATCCACTTGCAGTTGAAAACATGAAATTTGTTCTGGATTATTAAATTACTAAGATCTTACGGGCACTTGATCAACATCCTCTACAGAAGGCTAACTTCATAAAATAAAACCTCCATTTGCTTTGTAGATAAAGATAGAGAGACACTTCATCAAATTCCATAAATTTCTGTTGACTTTGCAACTCCCTAATTTTCCTCCACTGACAAAAAATGAGAAAAAAATGAATGGAAAGAAATAGATGAAATATTTTCCATTATTTTGGAGAATGTTCACGCCATTGCATCTTAATATACAGGTTAAATCTTACTCAAATTTTGTGGATTATATGTTTTATTTATATATCATGGACGTTAATAAGTTGCAATTGACTGATTATGTAAAGCGTGCTAAACAGTCTTAACCCTGTCCGCCTGAACTGCAATATTTAGGCTTTTTGGCATCTAGAGTGGCACATGGATGTCTTGATACTGTGGGCCTTATCATTTACGGGTGAATTTGCTGAAGCAGACAATCTATTAAAAGACCTCAAATCCAGGTTAGCGGATCAGCTCACCCTCTAAGGTGGTTTCTTTTAGACATGTATTGTCTCATTTCTGGCATGAGTTTTCTTGATGCAGGCTTTCTGTGATGAACAAGAAAAAGCAGAAATTCATGCAGATAGGAGTTCAGGTTCTCTTCCATTTTACACATTATAGTGGAACATAAGTAATTGTAACAGTTTATTACGGCAATCTCTTTCTCTGGCACACTTCCTAAGGAAAAACTAATCAGTTTCGAGATTCTATTTCCATTTCCTTGAAGATTTTTGCCTGTCTGGAATTTTGTTTATAGGCGTAACCATGAACAAATATTTCTTTGCTGGCATGTTAAACGTGCGCATGAAGTTTAATGAACTCATCTTAGATGGAACTTTTGGATGAGTATTCTCTTATGCTATAATGCTGTTTCACATTTATTCTATTTTAGCTTGCAGAAGCACTGTACGAGTATGGAAAGGGTGAAAACGAGAAGGCATTGGAATTTCTTGGACATGAATTTGATGTCCTTAACTGTAAGGTATTAGGCAAAGTTACCCAGAATTATCACTCAGTTTTAATTTCCATCAAACAAAATTATGTAGAACTATTCGTATTGTACTAGGTAATTGGGGCATCCGATGAACAACTTGACGTATTCAATGAAATCTGGATCAATTTGCTTTTAAGTACTGGACAGGCATCTCAAGGTACACATATACTGCCCTAATCTACTTTTATGGCCAGTTATTGAATCCTGATTTGTCACTTACAGCTATCCAAGCAATCGAAAAACAGTTAAAGAAACGACAAGTGCCTTTCTTATGGCACCTTCTGGTAAAACCTCAATTATTTACCTGTCTGTCATGCTTCACTTCATAAGCTAGATCAAAACATAAGTACTTGCATTGATCACAGGAGAAAGGTTACTCAATATTAGGAAGATCTGAAGCTGTCAGTTTCCGTGACAAGGCAAGTGCATTAGAGGCCACACATTTCACGTAAACTGGAAAATAGAGCAAGATCCTTCATTGTTGTGCGTATAGTGGGTATGGAGGTCGAAATAAATGTTAACTGAATTGTTAACTGTGCTGTGATCTCAGCCGTTATGTTGCCTGTGTTCCAGCTTGTATCATTTGTAGTTGTTCCTATCTTTTGTATGTTAGAAGGGTTAGAAAACAGGCACTCACTTCCACATTGTTATGTTGGTTCGGCCACTTGGGTCGACCTTGGATGCTCTTCCAAAGCACAATGGCATTGCCAATGCATACCCGGCCTTGACTGTTTTATCACAAGCTAGCCCTGGAACGAACAACTCTTGGTTCACCAAACCGAGATAGCTTACTATGGTCAATGACTGAAAGTCAAACTGTACACCCAGCAAAAACTAGAACAGAATTTGCTCAGAAAGAAGCCAGCCTGTAGAAGAAAGGTAAATGTAGTAAAAATTAGAAATGTATGGAGAGGACATGATTCAACTTCAAATTTGAATTTTTCATTACAAGAAGACATCTGACACCCTTTTTGATTCAAATAATCCCCCCATGTGCACAGATAGATTGCTAACTTCATTCAAACCATAAGCCCTGCCCCATCAGGAACCACAACACTAGTAGAATTTGTACCCCTCAACATGCCACAACCACGGCCCTTAATCCTCTTCAACTCAGCCGCAACCTCTCTAGCGTCCGGCCTATCGTCTTTATCGGCCGCAACGCACTGGAATGCAAGCTCTGCCACTGCATTTACGCCATCCATTGACTCCCCGTCCACCACCAATACAGGGTCCACAACAGATCG
>CAVNYN010239851.1:0-16511 GCA_963692815.1 Nyctanthes arbor-tristis | reverse complement strand
TACTCCGTGCATTGGCTTGTCAAGGGTTTAGATTGGGCTGGGTTATTTCAAGTCAAATCATGTTGCAGGTCGGTTCAAAATCGACCCTACCTGAATCCATCCGGATTAAATTGAAAAATTATTTTTTTAATAGAAAATTAAATAATTATTTAAAAATAGGTAAAAATACAAAAAAAAAAATTGAAAAATTAAAAGATTCATAAAACATGTAAACGATCGATAAATGGGCAAAAATTGCCCCATCCCGATACAGGGCCCAACCCGCCCTGATTTTGACGGGCCACAGAGTAGGGCACGACAGGTAAAATGTTTCGAAGGTCTTGAACCTGACTTTTTGCCATTCATAATTATATTGCCTAAGTTTGTGCCACGGTCCATGGATTGGCCCATTAAAGACTGATGGTCGACTTTAGATTGGAGCAAGAAAAAAAAAAGGTTAATTAGGTAATTCATGTAGTTTGGGGACCTCATTGTAAAAATCAGAAAGTGATTGTCCCACCCCAATCACAGATCGGGCTGCAGAAGGCGGAGGAATCGCCGCTGTAGATCTCGCTATTGCAGAAGACAGGCGGCGTGGTTGAACTCCGGCCTGGAAGCGCGAGTGGCGCGACTGAACACCGGCCTAGAAGTCCAAACGTGGCAGGCGAGGGAGCAGAGATGACGACGGTGATGCTACAACAGGCTATGAAAGGGCGGCGGTGGGAACCAAATCCAGATGGAGGCGGGAGCGAACCATGGCATGTTAAGATCGCAGATCTGGTCTAATTACTTCGCGTTGGTGGGTGGTTCGTGGTCGCAGTGGAGGTCGGCTGGGGTGGGGTGGGGTGGAGATCGGAAGAGCTGGTCGTCCTGACTCGGTGTGTTGTGTTGTGTGATGGCTCGGGTGGTGGTCCGGTGGTTGTGTTGTTGTGACTCGATTGTTCCGACGAGTTATTTTTATTGTAACTCGGTGTTTTGGAGTTAAGTCTGTTTTTGACTCGATATTTTGGTGAATTGTTTTTGTTGTGACTCAGTGTTTTACCGAGTTGTTTTTGTGTTGATTCGGTATTTTGGAGTTGTGTTTGATTTAATAAGATGTTTTGGTGAGTTGTTTTTGTTGTGAGTCGGTGTTTTTGGAGCTGTGTTTGATTTGAGTTGTTTTTGTTGTGACTCAGTGTTTGGACGAGTTGTTTTTTGTGTGACTCGGTATTTTGACAAGTTGTTTTTGATGTGACTCAGTATTTTTGCAAATTGTTTTGATGTGACTCAGTGGTTAGGCGAATTGTGATTGTTGTGTTGTAAATTGTGATATCACAATATAAAAACAATGGAAACATCTGATTTTTCAAAAAATGCCATCATACACCTTAATTTCAAAAAGTGTGTACAAAACCTTTGTATTTTTCAAGACACCAAAAAAATTTTACATAAGAATTTCATTGTTGTGAGTTGTGACCCTTACGTTTCAAAAGGTTTAGGCATACAAATTTTAGCAACCGGAAAGTTGGCAAATGGCATGGACTCAAAAGGAGAAAGATAACTTTGAATTATGAATTATGGAAGTAATGGTTAGTTCAAGATCATAGTTTTTTAGAATTATTATTGGTTTACAAAGCACAATAATAAAACACTCAAAAATTAATATTCAACAAAGTAGCTAATATATAAATCTAATACGGATGTAGATCGCGATCAAGAGACAGTCCGAGTGGAAAAAGATTTGACACTTTACCGGAGTCATCTGGGTTCGAACCCCCACCATCCCCTCCTCCATCCCCCTTTGTAATAAAAAAATAAAATAAAATAACACGGGTGTAGATCAAAGTTCAAAATTATTGTGGAGATGCTCCTCCCTACGAAGTGAATGCTTCATCACCCTTTTCTACCAACCCTTTCCTGTGGAATTTGTTTCAATAACCTCAAAAGCGTTCCCAAGTGAATGACGATAAGCATCCACGCCACGAGTTGGATATATTTATTTATTTTCAAGTGAATTCTTCGTCACCCTTTTCTAACAATCCTTCCCCGTAGTTCTTAATTCTTATAGAGGTGACTGAGCTAAGAAGTTATTTTAATTTTTAGTTGTTGTAGTCTTGTATCAGTTGGCTCGACTCAAGTGACGATCTTGCCAGTTGCCTTGATAGGGTGACAAGATCTTACAATTGAAGTTTTAAACTAATCACTACTGATTACGACAAGAATCCTAATCTAGACGTAGAGATGGATTTGGTATATTCTGTTGCATAACTAATTAAGATGAGATAAATAAATAATAAATAAAAGTAGAAGAATACATAAGATTTATAAAATCTAAGATGTTTTTATCTATTTATTTTAAAAGAGTTCCGATCTAGCACTATATGGTACGGTATCATGTGGTGTCTTATGAACTCAAACAAATTCTCTAAATTAACTTTTCAAAATATGATAAAAAATGAACTCAAACAAATTCTCTTAATTAACTTTTCAAAATAGAGAGTGGAGTTTAGCTCTTCAAATTTAGAGAGTCAAATTCACTCTATATAATTTAATGACACAACTTTCAATGATTTCATCTTAGTTTAATACAAGCACAATACGTTATTAATTTTTTTTTTGGGCAATTGATATAATAAATATATTAATTTAAGGTAAAGGGATATAATTAATATTTCTTGAAATAAAGAGTCAAAAGTGAAGACTGAAGAGTTTGTTAGGGACAGAGTCAAAATTTTTGCTTTCTAGATACTACATGCTCCTTAAAATGAAGGATATTCTTTTAAAATAGTGAGAGTATTAGAGATGCTAACATTCCTAATCACTTGGAATTATTCATCCCATACTTTCATATAAAATATGTACACTACAGGGAGGAAAGCCCACATGTAATGTTTCATCTTTATTTATGTTTGTGGATTATATTTTATACAATACCAATATCTTTATTGGGATCATAAAAATTATATATTTGCTTGATTGTTTAGATGTTAAGAAACTCAAAAAAGACAGAAGGTAAGGAACTCTATTGTTTCTTTGAAGCAATCACGAGTATGATAATTAGTCTAAAATATGCTTTAGGCTTGCAAAGCTTACTCGTGTAAACAAAAACTAGAATATAACTTTTGCGAGAATCAAGCAACCTACACATAGCCAATCTAGAAAAGAGAAACTAAAACATTGTTATTTATATATAATACGAGTGTTCCTAATACTGACGTACCAAAAGAACTAAAAATTTCTAATATTGATTCTTGAGTATAGTTGAATGCACTCAATCGACTATAAATAAATATATTTATAGGCTGATCATTTGATAGCACCAAACCCTACATGCAGCTTAAAGAGGACCCTAAAAGCAAAAATTAGGCATCCAAATCATGTAAAGTAGATCACAGTTTAGGCTTTTTTTAATATGAATTTGGAAAAGCATCACATGATATTTTTCGAATATCCAACTGCTACATATTCACACTTGAATATTTTGTCCCACCATTTGATAGTGCCACAGAAAGAATTCTTTTTGTACTTTAACCACAAATTTACACGCCACAACACCTATATGAGTATTAATACACATAACAAAATGAACATAGCTATATAGAAGTGTAAAAAAATGAACTGGACTATTTTTCATTATACGAGAGTTTGGTTAAGTAAAGAGGTAAATCCTCGTGTCTTGCGTCAATTGAGCTGTCTTGGATCGTCCCGAACCTAGACGCGGACCAAGCTCGACATGTCAGGGGAATGCCGTTCAAACCACAGCACAGTAAAGTAAAGCTCCTTCATCGATCTCTTTCATGGGTTTTGATGTTCAAAGAACTATAGTAGCAGTAAAGGACATAAAGAATATCTTTAGTAGCTCTCTCTTTATTAAAGAAAAAGCAGTTCCTTTTTGAATTCAAGAGCCACTATTTGTACCATTATATTCTCATTTTGTCACAATCCTTCAGGCAATCAAATTCAGTTGTCTTTCTCCCTTTCTCCACCAAAAAAATCATCCTCTGTTTTGAGTGTTTTTCCCCTCAAAGAACATAACCCTATAGCCTTTAAGTTTAATCCAATTTGGGATCAAGAATTTGAATATTCAATCGAAAATGTCACAGACTGCAGTTGATCAAGTGTATCCTAACACTTACACGGCACCCCCTTCGTCCGATTCCAATGGCTCGTTTGGACCGGTTTTCGTTGTCTTGGCCGTGGTACTAGTAATTTCAGCCATTGCTTGTGTGTTTGGACGAATTTGCAATGGTCGAAAGCACCACCGCGGGAATAAGGAGCGCCACTGGGGTAAGGATGAGAACCACCGCGGTGGCAAGGTGAAGCCGACCGGCCATACTCTTGGCCCGAAAGAGTGGGAGTCTAGGCAAAAGCCTAGTTTCAAAGATGGAGACATAGAAATTGGGTTCGATAATAAGAGAATCCCCTCAACTAAGGTACATGGAGACCCAAGAGGACCAAAACCACCTCAACATGGTGCAGGTTTCAAAGGTCAAGTAAGATTTGCTGACAATGTGTAGGCTTCGGACATTAGGCACATTACGTATCGCTCGGTATATGGCACAAGACAGGTCATGGGGTATACGTTTAGTGGCAATTATTAATTTAGTGGTCGGTTTTTCTTCCATCCATATTAGTATTTTTCTCTTTTTGTTTGTAGTGTTGCTTGAAATGAAATGATCAATATTTCTATTTTTGGCATCGAATCTGTCTAATTTGCTTGAGTTTACGTTTTTACTTGTGCATATATAGTTGTTATTTGTTAAAAACTCATATCGAGTTCATTGAGTAATCAATTTTTCAGCTTTAGAATGTGATGTTGATAATAGTTTAAAGAAAAGTTTGGTTTTTCACTTTTGAACTCAAATGAACTTCATAGTCACATTCGGATAATCCACATGGTCATATAGCACCATATGGTACTATAACATTTTTATCATATTGTATTCAAGATAGTCAACATCTAATTGATCAACTAGTTGAATCAAATTCTTCAAAAAGTTCTCCCTTAGTGAAACAATAAAAGGAGATTTCAACTACATGAGTGATCACCTACCGGGCGTTATGAAAAATGACCACTTACAAAGTTTTTTTTTTTTAAATTATATCAGATAAAAGTATTTAAAACTTGCCGATACATTATTGGAGGAGGGTATCTTTTACAATGCACATAGTAGGCATTTGCAACTTTCTGTTCAAAATTCAGAAACGATCACCTATTAATAGTGGGCATTGTTAAAAATCCAGTAATAGTGGGCATTGAAAAATCGAGTAGGAGCACGTTAAATCCAGTCCAGTTGTGTCCAAATAAGTCGAGAACCAAGGGCTCGGCTTGTATCCAATAGCGAAACCCACTATAAGCCCAGAGTATTGGCCCAATGCATCTCAGGCTGAGTGTTTTTTATTTTATTATTATTATTATTATTATTTATTTTTAAATAAACGGAAATTTTATTCAATCACCAAATCACAAAGGGGCCAGAAAATACAAAAGCAAACCCAAGCTCTAGAGTAAAACATACAAGATTGACAATGCAATATGATACACGTCTATATTTATCAATTGTCAGTGCTAAAAGGAAAAAAAGAAAAAAATGTCAAATCATGTCGAGTAGATATATATATATATATAAATTTTTAATCAAAATATAGTTGAAAAAACTTAAAAATATTGTGCTAGACATCTCAATGAATTTTCATACGTAGAATAACCTTAAAGAACTAAGACCTTATCTTTTACTAGGTCTTAAATCCAATTAACTTAATTTTATAATATGATGATATTTTAATTGAATTTTTATATACATTTACTTGTTCGAAATCTATCTGATATATATATATATATATATCATCAAGAGATCACAAAAACATTTTTTAATTCTAATGTTCCACTAGGTGCTATCTATAAGAAAATTATTAAATTTTTATTTTATGCTTTAGAGTTTAACAATCACCAAATTTATGATATATCTAAGATTACACCTAAGGTGCAACATTTCTTTAGACGGGATGGATATGGCTGGAATTAATGATTAAAAAAAATTAAGATATTATTTGTTACATCGTCCGATTTTATGTAGTGCCGTGTCACGTATTTATATAAAATTAAAATTAAAAGTCCATTTCCTTTTATTATTATATTATTATATATTATATTAATTGTTTAATTTATTTAATTTAATAGTAATAAAGTAGTTACGTGTATTAGCAGCTTATCTAACTAAATCAGGTCAACTAATAGTAGATTTTGCTTGATTAACACGATAGAATGGATTACAGTGACATTAAGGTTTGGTTTCATTTTTGTAAATTGAAAATGATTTTTTTTTGTGGATCCAACATTATCTATATTCTCTACGTGATATATGATGAATTGAAAAATCCAATCTGATATGTTGCACTAATTCTCGGATCAGAAATTTTTTTTCTAGGTGGATTAAATATCCATTAAGTTTTGTGTAGATCAAGTTTTTTTATTATCATTACGGGCCATGATGGATGTAGTTTTTATTTTATATTGTTCTTTATTTTTTATTTTTATTTAAATAATTAAATGTATAATCGTAATTTTAATAGGAATTAACATTAATAATTGAAATGTTGAGGACATAAGGTGTTATTAGGGACTTAACGCGATAATAAATGAAAGGTTATGTGTTCTATATGTCTAAAAAAATGATAAGGATAAAATTGTATAAAAATTGAAAGGTTGATGATGTATAATGGAAATAAATAATTAAGGGTATAATAGTCATATTCAGAGGGGTTGATGGTGAAAATTGAAATGTTGGGGACGAAAAGAGAAGTTGGGGGACATAATACGTTAATAAATGAAAAGTTGGGGGTTTAGTAGGCAAAAAAAAAAAAGAATTGGGACATAATTGATACAAATTTGAAAGGTTGGGGAACTAGGGTGAATATTATCTTATAAAATATTGCATTTGTAGCCTCAACATAGCATATATAAATAAGTATCTATTTAAATATTTTAGTGTGAACTAATATATTATAGGTAGATTTATGACCTCGCTTGAAATTCACGTACAATGCACATGCAATAACTAGTATGTCCAAAAATTCACAAGATTGTGCCACAGACGTGGTCAATTCCAACATAATTAATTAATGAGCAATTATAGGGGGACATGAAAAATAGACATTAGTAGGTGACATTCGCATGTAGCACACATTTATTGGGTGATCATTACATGACTACTTTTTCATCATTCAATACAAGTGTGTCACTTAGAATGTCCCATTTTCATGTCCCCCATAGAATTTCTCTTAATTAATATTAAAAAAATTGCTAGAGATACTTTTAGAATTTCTCTAATAATATCGCTGGTTAAGAGTCTCATTTTTTTTTTCAAAAATACTCTTACAACGGGATTGTAGGATAGAGAAATTAAACCGAACCGTTGAGTAAGGGTTAGAGAGTTTACTAGGATGCCGTACACTATATGAGTTTGGTCATTAGTTAAGAGCCTTAAATATCAATTAGCTGTGACATATTATTTCTTGAATAGTCATGACGGTTTCTTTGAAATATATATATATATATATCAATTATTGAAATAGATGTCTGAAGTAATTTAGTTCTACGATTCTACCTTCTAAAGTCAATTTTTATATTGTACATTTTTTTCTGAATTAGCAAAATAAACAAACAACCAAAAAGATGTCACATCTAGTATCATCATTGTATACATTTATATCTAAATTATTTGGTAAGACGTTGATATCTATTTTTTTCCTATTTTATTTCATTTTCTCATCAACATGAAGCTTGACTCGTAAAGAAATATCAAATGACAAAATATTCTCTTGATTAGGCATCTACTTTAACCAACCTTGAAACTTGAATCTCTCCATAGCCATGTACTAATTTTCTGAACTTGTTGGTGGTTAAAATTTCATTCCATCCGCATAATTTTCAATATTTTGAAAATTAAACAGCCTCAATTAGTTCATTCTATATAAATAAAAAAACTAGTACAATATTAAAGAAAATTGATAGCAGACAACTAAGCTAGCCATGATCTAGTAACATTTTACAAAATCAAATCGAATTTATTACAAGTCCTTGAAATGATTAGAACCAAACGGTTGATTCTTTTGAGTTTTGAATTAGTCGTATATCATGGTATAGTGTAAAAATAATACACGTGTAGTCTCCATCGTTACATATTAGCCTGCAATTTTTTTACCTTATACAACTTATGAAATCAGTTGTGTGATTCTAAATCACTAGATTTTTCACTTGTGTGATACACAAGTAGAGATCTAGTGAAAAGTCATACAACAAAAATAGTTTAATAAAAATTTAGATACTTGATATTATAACAAAATATAAAAATTATGACAAATTTATAAATGTAGTTTGTATTGTAAAAGGAAGTTTTTGATCAAATGGTATAAAAGTTTTTCTTACAATAAAGAATTTGTCGCCTGCATCTGATCCAAATAAATTTTTTTCCTAAATTATGCGATCTCTAGGTCTTGAGATTATAAGTCTTGTGCTACTACACAATATAGTCGAATGATAAAAATTCCTTAACTACCAGGAATACTGATATTTAACTTCAACTTATGGTTGAAAATTCTAGAGTTTCGTATCGCATTCAAGAATTCGGATTTGTAAAGATTTTTATTGAACGTTGTTAGAATATGATAAAATGATAGCATGATCATATCTATGATGCATGACAATAAGTAAAAATTTAGTTAAAATTATATGTCAAGATAGAGAGTTAATTACTAAAAATGCCACCATACTTTTAAAAAATTATCTCGCATGCCATTGTACTTTAAAACTCACCACATATGCTACTAAACTTGTAAAAGTGTTATCCCGTTTTTCACTCCGTAAACAACATATTAAAAATGTAACGGACTTGATAACATGGCTAACGGAATTTACCACATGGCATCTTGGCCTTTAGTTTTTTAACCGGATGTCGATGGAGTGGCAAATTAGATAATATTTTCACAAGTTCAGTGACATATAGGGTGAGTTTTAAATTACAATGACATGCGAGATAATTTTTTATAAGTATAGTGACATTTCGGGTAATTAATTTTGTTGCATTATTATTTTATATGAAAAATGTATCTCCAATATTAGACGACCGCTTTATGATACATAGCAAATCGTATATTGAACCCTAAAATTATTCTTCTACTTTTCCTCTTCAGTAAAATATGTCATTTAGAGTAATCATTTTCTTATTATTTGAGACTATAATTTGAAGATGATAAGGTAATAATATAACATTAAAAAAGTGACATTCTTGTAATTACGTATATAACTTTAGTCATATAATTGTTGATAATTAAAGTAGAGAGACGTAATTCCTATTAAATTAAAGTTATTGATCTAATTATTGACAGTTAAATATCATTGATCCATTTGTAAGTAAAGTAAAAATTCGGTGATAGTTGATACGGACTAATGTCGTCATAATTTTTGCTTCTTTTTTCCTTAGTGATAACGGAAACAAAAAAATATCTCGGATTCCTTAGTGAGAACAGAAAAAAATTATCTCGGATAATTGATAAAATAAAAGAGATTCATATAATTCACCTTGACAATAAACTTTGATAGCACAATTTAAGTTGTAGAGAGAGTCAGTAAGAATATTAAAAGATAATGTAGTCAATTGAATTGAACTCATATAGAAAAATGTTAAAAAATATTTACATGGCACAACTCATTTGTAGCATTGTAAAAGAAAATAATATCATATTTTATATTGTACTCGTGCATACATTAGATGAAAAGTTGAAAATGAAAATAAAATATAACTATCACTAAATACAGCAAACGAAGTCTCTTAAAAGATGGGATGTCAATATAGTAAAAAAATGTCATACAACACCAATGTCATTACCAATGGTGGAATAGAAAAAAGTCTTCTCATGCATTGCACAGATACGTGCCATCAGATTTGTATAACAAAATCAGTAAATATAGAATTTTAATTTAACATTTGACGCGTTAAATTAATATTTTATTAATAACATATTAATAGAAACCCCTTTTTTTGCTCGATTAATACTTTACTATATTTTATTTTTAAATTATCTAACTTATTTAATATTATTAGTTAAAAGTCTAATAAAATGTATCAGGCATGTACATACCGTATTCAATCGATACCCATTTATATAAAAATTCTCATAACATACCCATTTTAACTGGATAATACATCGTTTCCCTACATACCCTTTTAACTGCATGAGGCTTCGTTTTATATTGTGCAAATACCCATTATATCACATTGTTATTTTAGCCTAACAAATTACAGATGAAATCCTTAAAAAATTAACATGATTTTATAATAACAATTTTTAGAGTTATAGTATATATTCATATCAAAATTGACGTCTAAGTTTGTTTTTTAAACCTCATGTCATAAATAAAGTACAATATATCAGTTGCATTACCTAGAATTATGAACTGATATGCGAATTGCAAATCACAACTGGATATTTGTAGTAAAATGTCTGAGTATTGAATATAAATTTGGTTGCATAACAGAGTCCATAATTTTACGTTCTATCCAAACACGTTGTTCGAGTTTACAGGTCTACCCTATATGAGATGGTAATAATTAGTGATCAAATGATCGAATTACAATCAACTATAGTAACTATGAGTCTAGCATCTCACATGTGCGTTGTGAGGTAAGACTAATTCTAAAAAAAAAACAATAATAATGTACAATAAAATATTGAACAAATAAGTGCCATTAGATTTTTATAACAAAAGCAGCAAATATACAGTTTTGTTTTAGTGTTTGACACGTTAAATTAATATCTTATTAATAATATATTAATAGTTATATGTTTATGTATTCGATTAATGTTTTACTATATTTTACGTTTATATCATCTAATTTATTCAATATTACTAGTTAGCAGTCTGGTAATACGTATGCGTATGTACATACTCTTATTCACTCGACATCTGTTTACATAAAAATTTTCAATCCCATAGAAAAGTACCCCTCTCGACATACCATTTTAACCAAATAATACCTTATTTCCTCACATATATTTTTAATTGGGTAATATTTCATTTTATTTTATATAAATACTCATATATAATATCACGTTGTTATTTTAGTCTAACAAATAGGAAATATAATCATTAAAAAAGTAACACACATATATATATATATATATATATATAAGCAAATTAGTCACGGTCCAGCTAAAAAGTCTATTAATAAGGTATTTTTTGATATTTTATTTCCTATTATGGTAACTCATGTGATATTCTTCATTTTTTCAATTTTTTTATATTTTTATTCTCTTTTAACCTATCCATTCAATTTTTTGAAATAAGATTCACTATTTAATTTTATAACTAACACATATTTATCGTCATTTAATTGTTTAAATTATGGATAAATTTGATTATACAATGATATATAAGTGTCTATGTCATTAAAATATTTGTAGTTTATAATTTTTTATTGAAAAATTTGTTGTTTATAATTGATAAAACAATGAAAATTAATTATTATAAATAAAAACCTTAAATGATAACCCGTGTTCGTCAAATAATAATAAATAATAAAGCAAAAGAAATAAATATGAATGAGGAACTTAATTTATAACTCATGTTCATCGGATAATAAGTTTATTTTTAAAACTTTTATTTTTGTCTTAATTAAATTGAATATTTAATTAATTAAATATATATATTGTTAGTTTAGATTAATTAAAAATTATAATTGTAATTTTTTTTAATATTTCTCACTATTAATGTTAATAATTACGACTATTTTTATTTAAAGGGATAAAAGTTTTACATACTATAATTTATTCATTTTATAACTAGAGGCAAAAAATAAAGCGTGATTTTTGTAAGACTTTTTGAATCTCGAGAAGATAAACTTGAAGCTAGCAATACAAAATAATGTTTTTCTTCTCAATTGGGCTAATCAATATTAGAGGAAGTTAATTAATATTTACATTTATATTTATTCAGGAATCCAACCGGATCGAAGAATGCAATTTGTCAATTCTACTTTTCGTGTGAAATTATAATATTAATTAATTGATTCTTTATTTCTTTCATAAATCAAATTTCGTAGATTTATAAATTTAGAAACGCTGCAGACAAAATGACTTAAAATATTATGGAAAAACTGACTTATTAATGAGGGTAATAGCTTGTGGCAATTTATTTTTGTACAAAATAAAGGAAATTTTTATTTTTGATTTTTATAACTTTTTATTATAAAAATTAAAATAGATAGATTAGGGTTTTTCTAGTGCACGTAGGGGAAAGAAGATAAGATGGAAGAAACATTTATAATAGTTAAGAATGAGATGATTAATTGTGTCATTTTAATTTTAACAATTTTAGTATATTTGAAAAATTGGTGAGATTTATAAAAAAAATAGTGTCAATATAATTAACCTTTAAGTATATATGTGGTTAATAATAATATTTTCTTTAATTGAAAATACGCGAGAATAGTAATATATAAATGACAATTATTAACAAATAAAAGAGTTGGTATAATGGTTTAAAAGCATATTACTCTTAACATGTAGGTCACGGGTTCAATATTTCACTATTACATTTCTAACAATTTTTTTATTAAAAACGACATCCGGTGTCGTATGACATTATAAGAAATGGTGTCAGAAAGAGTTTTAGGTGGGAAAGATTTTCTAATTGTGCAATATGAAATTACAATTGAGCCAGACAAACTGTCATTTAATATATATATATATATATAAATGATTAAAAGGAAAAACACAACAATAAGAAAAAGTACAATAAATGAACTACTAATTTTTTTATTAATACTTATTTTTTATTTCCTTTAAAAGCAATAAAATCCGATAGTATAATCTATATTAATTTCACAGCTGTACATTTACGGACTACTATGTTTAACACTAGTGTGTTTCATGGACATTTTATACTGAGAAAGTAAAATATAATATATTAAGAGAATATAAAATCATAAAATTATACAATCAGACATACTAAAATTGATTAAAATGTAATATGTAGATAAGGTTCTGAAATAAAAATATTAAATTAATATATAGATAGAGTCTCAAAATAAAAATATGAAATGTAATATGTAGATAGAGTTCTGAAATAAAGATATTAAATTAATATGTAGATAGAGTCATAAAATAAAAATATTAAATTAATTGGTTAAAAGGAAAAACATAACAATAAGAAAAATTATAATAAATGAACCAATAATTTTTTTATTAATTCTTATTTTTTATTTCCTTTAAAGGTAATAAAACCCTATAGTATAATTTATATTAATTTCACACCATTACATTTACGGACTATTATGTTTAACAAACGTGTGTTTCATGGACATATTATGCTGAGAAAGTAAAATATAATATATTAGGAGTACATAAAATTTTGAAATTTTACAATAGTAAATTATTAAAATGTAATATGTAGATAGAGTTCTTAAATAAAAATATTAAATTAAAATATAAATAAAGTTCCAAAATAAAAATATTAAATGTAGTATGTAGATAGAATTTTGAAATAAAAATTTTAAGTTAATATGTAGATAGAGTTTCAAAATAAGAATATTAAATTAATTGATTAAAAGGAAAACTATAACAATAAAGAAAATAATAATAATAATAAGAATAATGACATCATCAATTGGTTTTTTAAAAGAGCTAGACAATGAGAGGGAAAATTATTTTTAATTGAGTCCACAATCGAATTGAGTCAGATAAACTGTTGATTAATATATATATATATAGATTTCCTAATGAGTGAAAATTGGATATGATATTTCTTACTTTCTAGTGACTTTTCTTAACATAATCCAAGAACATTGTTTTGCACATGTGGGGTTATTATAGTAGTACTAATTAGAAAACTATGTCCTCCTAGGTCAAAAAAGGTTCCCTATCAAGTTGCTTCTCTGCAACTTCCCGGCACAAACGCACCCATGTCGCAAAACGTGACTCGCAATCCCCCTTTATACCCCTTTCCTTTTCCTTCCCCTTTCATTTTCTTGTTCTCTTCTGCCCCCAAATAATTGAAGAGCCGCCCATATATTCTTCATTTATTTATACAATTACACATGTACACCAGACAATAATAAATTTCTTGTTTACAGTTCAACTACATTCATAAAAGAACTGCCCCAAGACCTACTGTCTTAAACACCCCCGTTGGATAAATACACCTTCAATCACCCATTCGTTTCGTACTGAATAATCTTGTGGATTTTCAGATATGGAGATGAATCTTGAAGAAAACAAGCAAAACTCAGTTCAGGATTTCACAGAAATGAGCCAAGAATTTTACAGTCAGCTGAAGCTCAGCAGAGAAGAAGATGAGGCAGAGCCGCCGGCGGCGGCGGAGGATGAGGAGGAGGAGGAAGAGGACTTTTCTTTTATGTTTGAAGGAGTGAATGTATCGCCGATTGCAGCAGAAGATGCATTTATTAATGGACAGATCAAGCCTCTGTTTCCTCTGTTCAATCAGGATTTGTATGAGAATCTGCCGATGCGGCCGCCGGTGAAGAAGATTTTTGTCGAAAAGGGAGATGGGGTGGTGACGTCATCCTCTTCGGAAAATGATGACATCAAGGTGGTGGAGGCGTCGCCGGAGGTGTGCACCAAGAGTAACTCAACCGGGTTCTCCAAGGTTTGGCGGTTCAAGGATTCCATGGGGAGGAGTAACAGTGATGGGAGGGACGCTTTTGTTTTCTTGAACAACACCAATACGGCGCCGTCCACCTCCACTGCTCTGGTGGCTGAGGCGGCGGTGAGTAGTGGTAGTGGAGGAGAAAAGAAGAATACAGCGATGAAAGGCAACGGGAAGGTGGAGAATAGTAATAAGAAGAGTAAAAAAACGGCGTCGTTGTCGGCCCACGAACAGTACTTAAAAAGTAAAGCCAAAGAGGAGGGTCGCCGGAAGTCGTATTTACCTTACCGGCCAGGATTAGTGGGATTTTTTACTAGTCTAAATGGAAGTTTAACAAGAAATGTACATCCCTTTTGAATAAATAGTAGTAATTTCTTAATTTCTTTATCCTTTTCTTTCAAGTAAAGAATCGGTTTCGTTACCGTTGTTGATGAGCCAATTAGTTCAATTGGGTCGAAAGACCCAGCTCAATTTCTTTGTTACAGGCTTGTAGATTGAGACCTTCACTTAAATTGAAACGAGTCTCTAAATATGTATACATATTAATTTGATCGAAAAAGAAAGTTTTTTCATTTTTTTCTTTTGAAGGAATCGAAAAGAAAGTTTTGAGTATACACTTGGATATATATGATGTCGGCAAGCAAGTGTTCTTATAATCCTTTGGGAAAATGATTTATAGCATTTCTAATGCGGGGGAAAACTCAAGTGGAAGATAAAATGGGAAAAGTGAGGAAAGAAGGAAATTCTATATAGAGGGTGGATTCGAAGGGGTCCAAATTTGGTTCCTTTTTTCAATATCTTTCCCATAAAAAGGTCATTATTCCCCCCCCCCCCCGCCCGGCACCCCCCCGGTTCCATTCCACCCGACATTACGCTGTTTTTCCACCCACGTCCCTGCCCTGCTCCGCTGCAGCCTGCACTCCAAAAAGTGTTTTTAAAAAATAAAAAAAAACCCAACAATGAAGAAAAAAGTAACAATCCGCAATATTATATAGCTTTTGCACTTGGAAACATAAATTAATTGAGCTTTTAGTTGCTGGCAGAGAAATAGAAAAGATTCGCTGATAAATTTCTGTAGCAAACTTAGAATAAGAAATTGCAAGACCAACAAAATTGGAGTAAATTAATTTAAATATATTTTTTTTGTCACCCGAAAACCCAAAAAATGAACTTTTTTTTCCTATTAAATCTTTTGGCTCAAAAATTTTATTAAAGCTTTAAACCTTAAAATTTGTCATTATTTTATTTATGCTTGTATTTACATCTAGCAACTCTCATGAAGTTGGAATTAACCACTATTTTGTTCAACTTTGTAATTTCTATACTGTTGTTATAATTATGAAATTATTTATAATAATGATGATATTCTAATGAGGTCTACGGAAGTTACCAAAAACCAATTATCTTCTGTTTCATTGCTCCATAAATATATTGCATCTTAAACTTTTTGACTTTTATATGTACCCGATGCCAGATTTGCCCCACCCAAAATGATGTGACAACAATTGGCTTCCAATGGGATTGAAATCCTATACTATAAAAGAGCCAACTCGTTTTACTGTTTTTTGGAGCAGCCACTCCTACATGGGCTGTCCATCCAAACTTTTACACCTTCCCTTTTAGTTTTGCAATGTTAGTATATCTACATTGAAAAATATTTGTTAAAAGAAATATATCAAGACTATCGTTCTCTTCACCTACGCATACTGTTTCTCTACAAATCTTCTGTTTCTCTTTCAAAATATTTCATTGTTTTTTCTGCAATGTATTCCGGTTTGAAGGTCCTGTTGATTGTTGTGGCGTCTTTTCTGTTGTTGGTTTCAGATTTGGAGGATTGGAGATCGGAAGAGCGTCGTTCTTTTGGCATAATTTCACGACAGATAGCCCA
>CAVNYN010239840.1:0-12776 GCA_963692815.1 Nyctanthes arbor-tristis | reverse complement strand
CCCCCCAAAAAAAAAAAAAAAAGATCCCCCTTGGCTCCACTACCAAGTACACCACTCATTAATATGCACAACCTTGAGTTGCCCATGCATCTCACACAACAAAATGTCAAAATCTGACGGAAATGTAATACTTTATGTGCAAAATCAAAAACAGGGAAATATTTCCGCTGCCGTTGAATTCTAACCACAAAGCAACTTAACAAAATCTGTGCCAAGGCACTCATATCATTGAATAGACAACTAATCACAAATTACTTCACTCAATCCACATCCAAGAAAGCATGTTCTAAGGAATCCATAGAGTGTGGTGGACCATTACTGCAAAAGAGACCCGCTAATACAACAAGATAGATAAGAAAGAAAAGAGCCTTTTCATATTTAAAAAGAAACAAGGAAAAAAAAAAGAAAGAAAAGAAAAGAAGAATGAGTGCAAGAAAGAAAGAAAGAAAAACGGATAGCGGATAAGTGAATGCAATCTTACAGGTTCCTTAGTGTATATGTTCGGCATTCTATCCCTCACTATCTTCTCCAGTCTAGAAGGAGCCAGTGGTACTAAATTGGTAATATCTTGGAAAGATGAATGAACACGGTCCAGAACTTGATTCTTCTTATCAAGTCCCCGTGCTTGCTTGAGCAATTCTATGAAATAAGTAGAGGAAGCAGATGGTGGCATAAAATTGCTAACGAGCATCTCCAAGCACAAATCAACAAATTGTCCACTTGATGCAGCCTGTAAGACAGAGAGAGATGGTACTAGATCAACTTGTAAGTATGATCCTTAATAAGTGTTCTGTAGAAGAAACTGCAAAATGCATATGGTTGCATACCAAGGAGATAATCAGTTCAATCAATGCATCCATCACATCAGTCCCATAACTCCACAAGCTCATCCCAAATACCTGAAGATCCAATCACATTTTTCAGAAAATTAACAATTGCATATATCATAATGAACACAAATTTAGAGGTCAAGAATTTATGTTACTTACAGCAGCAAGAAGTGATTGATGATGGACAATGCTTATACAAGATACTGCTCCAGTCAGAGCTTTCAAGCATGTCTGAGATATGGTAAAAAAGAGTAACGGCATAAAAGAAGTCCAGGATGGCAATTACTAAAATACTATACAACTCTAAGTCTATATATTACAACACATACCACAAGAAGGGCCACATTCTCAGCACCAAGATGTTCTTTACGGTGTATCACTGCAACAATTTGGTTATACAAGTCACGGTCGCCCTACAAACAAACAAGATTTAGCAACAGTTGTATCATCAAGTAAAGCTCCACGGTATTCAAGTCTAGACTGACGCTGATGCAGCAAAAAAACACAAACTTGCCAGTACTATTTTTATATATACCTGAACAGCAGCTTTAAGGGCATTCCTGACGTGATAGCCCAACTCCAAATCCGTAAAACCAAGTTCATTCACGTCAGGCAAGAAAGTCTGCTGAGGCGCCAACTCTATTCCCATTTTCTTTTACAATTGAACTCACTACACCTCCAGCAAAGGTCTGACGAACACTATATCACTAAGCACTGTAAATTACACAAACTTATAATCCACACAAATTCTAGCAGAAATTATGGGAAGAAAACAAGATCAACAAAACAACTTATTTAACACGGTACATAAATAACAGCTCCATTGAAGTACACCAGCTCAATCAAAAAAAAGAAAAAAGAAAAAAAAATCATTAATTTAGAATATACATGTCGGCACAAGATACAGGACAAGCAAGAAATACCTTATCGGAATCGAACTACAGCAAAATCCTGAAACTCGAATCAACAAAATCAGGTGTATGAACTCAGTTAAGCAGTATATGGATAGAGAGAGAGAAATGGAAAAGACTGGTCTTTCTTGGAGAGAAGGCAGATGAACAGAATCCTTCCCCCTTTCTCTCTCTCCAATTAGAAATGTATTGCCGCCACAGAAGACAACGAGCACTGATTCCCAAACCCTAACCCCTGAACAACCTTCACTCTTAACCCTGGTTAAGAGACGCGTTCCTCTGGAGGTTATTAGTTAAGATTATTAGTTGCAGTTGATCCCTCAAGTTTTGGCATTAGTAGAAAATAGTCACTAAAATTTTAAATTCCAAAATCTTATAGTCGAATAATTTTGTAACATTTTATTATATTGAATTAGAAGATAAATAACATGTTAGCAAATAGATTGGTGAAGGAAGGACTTTCTTGGAACTAAGGCCAGACTTGTAGTATACAGGGCCCTAAGCGAAGTTCACAAAATGGACCCCTATAAAAGATTTTTTTTTTGAAATAATAACAATGTGCTAAAATAGAGTCGAAAAATAAACTACAATACTAGTTATTCACTAATAACTAAAAAAAACCAACAATTTAAGTCGTTGAACAAAAAGAAGCTAAGACAACAATTCACTAATCAAGAAATAACACTAAAACCTATTGAAATTTGATCTTAATTTGTGTTTTTTTTCTTTTTCGTTGATTGTTTTGGGTTGTCAAATTGAACATCTATCTATCATATTAAAATTTACAGTACTCCTCAAATTAAAATTAAAAATGTAAGTATCTTTTTGACTATTTTTTTTATAGATGATAAATATATAAGGAATTAGGTCATTAGTATAAAGCACAAAAGAAAAAAAAAGTGATTAAGGAAGAAGAAATTGGGCCGACCTAATTTGGAACTCACAAGGTGGGTGTATGAGCCAAATAAGCCGAATAGGGCCGACCTAATTTGGTTTGGGCTCCGTTTCTGAAATGTGCTCTTCTTTGGGTTGGGTAGATTTTTGGTTTGGGGCACGAAAAGAGGCCAATACAAAACCAATCCAACCCGACAACAGACCCGGCCAAGAGACGCTTGAGAGCAAGGGTCTGACAAAGTATTTAGGGAAAATCCCATGTGCTTTTGGCCATTCGAAGAAAATGTAGCTTCAGAATTGGCCTGACCAATAATAGTTATGCTTTGAATTTTGAATCATGCTATTTGGACAAGTGGAAAGACAAGAATATTATAAAAGAGATTCAAAATCCATGCATATTATTATAAGGTAAATTTCACCAACACAGGAGAAAGAAAATATCAATTGGGATAATAAGGTAAAATTTTGTCCTCTTTTGTTACCGGTTTGAAAATATCAATACGGATAATAAGGTAAAATTTTGTCCTTTTTTGTCACCGGTTTTTGTCAACCTTTCAGGCCTAATAGAATACTAATTTTTTATTTTTTTAATAAATGACGGATGATTGTATGGAAAGTGATTTTTTAAGATTGTCTTGTTCAAAAGTAAGAAAAAGTTTCAAGACAAAACAATTAATAAATTTTGATCTAGAGACACCTAGTGCCTCTGTTATGAAGATATATTTTCCCCTCCATTAGTTTTATTGATATGAACATGACCAAACATGTGCGTCCATAAAATAAGCGGAGTGAAATGTTTCACATATTCTGAGTGTTTCCTTAAAAGAGTCTCTAGATCAAAATTCCTAAACAAACTATTACTTCTCTCTTACTAAACAGTTCCTCCATGTACTTCATTTTTTTCCTTCTTTTTAAAAGGGAAATGATCCATATACTCCTCAGTCCTCTCTTATAATATATCTGTATAATTTTGATTTACGTTCACTTTATCACACATTTAATCAAATTATTATATATATATATATTTTTTCTTTTTTCGTATGATTTTCCCCTCCACTAGATGTGTAATATTCTTGCAGGTCATCATGAACAAATTGGAACACAATATTAAAAAACTAACTTTGCACGTCAAAAGACAATATTTCTATTTATTCTCTCTATAGTATAATAAGGTCAAGTTTACATGACTTTGGGTAAATTCATTAATTAATTAGGATAATAAACATCACTCTTCTTCGAGTAATAATATATGAAACTAAACTAATAATGTATTTAATGAATCAAAATGTAAACACAACAAAGAAACTTGTTAAAGAATATATAAGGTTAATTTACTCGAAAAATAATCCAAGATGTAACATCCATATATCATTTTTCCCCATACAAAAAGATGCTATTACAGCATTCCATCGTCATCGTCCTTTATTTTCCCGCACACAGTTTAAGCCGCTTGTTATATATAGGGTACTATTTTTAGTACACTCACGTCCACACCCATACATATGTATACGAAATAGTAGCCGTCCTAGAGAAATTCAGCATAAAAAACTTAGAACCCTACTAGTTTTCTGCATGCATGATATATCTCCTTTGATGACATTATTTATATCTGGTTCAGAATTGCAGAAGCTTTGTTGAACTTCAAGGGCCAGTTCCTCCAGACTTACTTGACATTCAAGTCCAATCTGTAATTAATTAGCAGTTAATTCACGCTTCAAGTTGGAAACGAATCACGATCATGAAAGTTAGTGCAAGAATGAATCAAATTCAATTGGTTGAATCTTAATTTGCTGAAGAGCTTTCATTAATTACGTACTTCATCCATTCCGTCCCACAAAAATAGTTATTTTTCCCTATTTTTTTCACAAAATCTAGGAAAAGTTCAACCAATGTTGTTAGAAAAGAAAATTTTAAGAAAATTTTTCTAATATACCCTTATATTTACTAATTATTTTACTTTAAATATAGTTCTAGTTTACTTATGCACTTAATAAGTGGAAGGCATAGATTTCAAATAGATTTTGATTAAGAATGTTGTATAATGTGGGATGAATGAAAAAGTCAAAAAGGAATAAGGGTTGATAGAATACTATATAATTTTAGGAAAGAAGTCCAGTACTCCAAGAGTACTGAGCATTCTGTACTCTTGATCAATCAGGGATTGACAGATGAGATTCATGGCCTAAATTAAATAACAAATTAGGCCTTTTAAATCCACATGCAGAACTCTGATTAGTCAGGAGTACCGGAGTTCAGTACTCCTGAATTACTAGACTTTTTTCCATAATTTTACCTAATTTTATTATAGCATCTTCTCATTTCTTCATTCAGTTCCTGTTTATTAATGTTTAGAATTAGGCTTTTAATTAAGGCTGGAGAGTGTACATATATGTGCATACCTTTATGACAAATGAGTAAAGAACAGTGTCTTCCATGCTGCTGATGTTCACATGAAGAATCTCAAAATAAAGTCTCTCCAACACACTGATTATCCTCCCAACTTGCCCCGGGATTCGCCTGGACATTGTTCGTAGGAGAACATTTGATCCCGATATCTTAGCTTCAACATCGGCAAGGCGAGAGTTGCAACTAGCCCCAACTTCCTTGAATTGATCGTTGTTATTGTTATTATGTGCTAATATACTGTCTGCGGGTTTTGAACCTAAAAGCAGTGACCTTGGACTAGGACTAGGGCTTAGACTACTACTCTTTCGCCGTTTTATTGATTCCAATGATTCAACAACAAGGTGCAACTCCTTGATGAATTCTACAACTCCCCCAATAATTGATGCTTGATCTCCCTTGATTTTCATATCACAACACGAAACAAATTAATAATGAGAGCAGATGATCATATTAATTTATCTGCACTTATTAAAATGAAAGAGATATATATATATATATATATTCATGAGGAAGATAAATATAAATTTTTTGTATGCGGTAAAATGAAATGCAAGACTAATACAGGGTACTACTCGCTATCTTAATTTTGATATATATCACAAAAGTGAGTGAACAAACACCAAAGTTTGAGATTCCTTATTACTCTAGTCTAGGCTAGGAGCGCCGATTAATATTACTTATATATATATAAATAAAATAAGCACGTGTGCGATGAAGCAACCAACTCAATAATTCTCTATGTTAGGTATTTCACCAATCAAAAATCCACGTGTAGATTCTGGGAGCTCAGTTTTTTATAATTTAGACCTCAGAACACACACATGGAACGAGGGGGAAGAGAGTACCCGCTTGATGTAGAAACAAGGAGTTAACGATCGAAGAACCTTGAGACGTTCATTCATCTGTCTTCTCCTATTCCTCTCTACAGCTATGTGAGACATGGTTTAATTAACAAGATTTTATCAGAGAAACTTTCTTTATATACACGAAAAACTATGGATCTTCTCTCTCTATATAGGCTAGCACCCCACAGAATATCTAGTAAACTAGGGTTTTCATTTAATGCTGCTGTTGGACTCTCGTGAGGTTAATTAGCTTCCTACCCAGTTTTACTCACACTTTTTTACTTCCTTCGCCCCCGTCCTGATCTCCTCATCTTCCCTCTGTATACTTAAATAAATGTGTATACAATACCTCTCACGTTTATGAGCTTGGAACTATAACGTTGCCTGCGTACTTCGATATTAAAATGACAGACTGTTAATTCTCATGCACAATACCTGCTGCTACTTCACCTCCCCCCCCCAACCCCCCGGGGGCCTTCTCTCCATGCATGCCACATACGCATTCTCCTTTTTTTTCCCCCTCCTTTGAAGGTACTAAACTTTGTCTTGTTGGTAAAATAGAAAACTGAAATGTGAATTCATGAAGTTCAACTTAATGTTGAACCAGGACGTTTAAACACAAATGTCATCGGCCATGATTACCTTACTATTCCCTGATTACCTTACTATTGATACTTCTAAAGTGCCAATTTTTTTTTCTCTCATAATTGCCTAGTGCGGTCCGAGATGAATATGCTGAAATGTATCAAACCACATTTGGACTCCATCATTTAGCGTCAGTGCAGAAATTAACCATATAGTTTCTAACTTGGTATTTTCAACTTTAATGTATTGTTCATTGCAAAAAAGATCTTACCATCGAAATTTGTCTTTGTTAGTTAAATGACTTTTTTCCCAGTGCTCTTCCGATTGAAATTAAACTATAATGATAAAATCTATATTTCTTGTAGGATTCTAATGAGAGGTGACAGTATAAAAATTCTTGTTGTTTGTTGTATCATGATGGTATTTATATTGGTTGCAATGAACAAATTTGGATAATAAGGTCTTTTTTGCAATGAATAGCGATATGTTAAAATAGAAATTGTTAAGTTAAAAACTATAGGGTCCATTTTCACACTGATAAGGTCTATCTGTGCAAATTAGCCATTAATTTTTGTGTAAATTAATCCAAGTCCCGACTACTTCCTGCCTATCTAAAAACAAATGCTCAAAACACAAAATTGAATATGAATTCAAAAATAAACAATTGCTTGCAAAAAAAAAAAATAGATAAAATAAATAAAATGAAAACTTAAATGCGCCCATGCATTCATATTGTTTTGAGAACTCTTCAATCATCTTTGTCTGTGGACGTCTGCTTTCAAGTCTCCACTGTACACAATTCCAAAACATTTGAACACCTATAGTATAGGTTAAGAAAATCAACTATGTAAAGTCATCACGTGCATGTCTAGATATGCATTTAATCTCTCACATAATCACCATACGGTAAAGAAAATACCTACATATCACGCATACGATAACACGGATGTGACATGATTAAATGGTACTAACGAGCTACAACGAAAGAAATTAGAACTGATCCAATGCATTTCTTGCGTTATTACTTATAAACAACTGACATCGATTAATTTTCACATTGTATCAATTTGATAGCAATATTTCTTTAGAATCAGTAACGTTGCCATTTGAGGCATATTCTTTTCTCATTGACAATGATACTAGTGAATAGCTGCTGTTTCAAGTGCAATTCTATTCTCCGATCCCGCGCATTAAAGAATATATCCAGCAAGACTTAAAATTAGTGGAGAAGCATAAGTGAGATAAAATATACATTTGACAAGAAAAACTTCATTGGAACAAACATTGAATTCTATAGCTGCAAGCATGTTTTAACCAGAAGCACAAATTGTTCGTATTGTGAATGTCACCGTATCTAAAAATTACTTGAGCAGTGTCTGAAATATCCACCATATCTTTTGAACCTTTCCCAAAACCATAAATCAGTTAATCATGAGGCAGTAACTGTGAATGCCAACATGCTCTGCTTGTGACAACATTTCTGAAATATCTACCATAACTACAACAAACCAACTAGTGGACATGGTTTATAATGAATCTAGCTTATTGAGAAAATAGAGAACTTTTTCCTCGGGTTCACTTTTGTACAATGAATTATCATTGATATTCATCAACTTGAAAGAGAATTTCTTCAGGCAGTAAGGCATTCCCTTCAGTCTCCCAATTACAGGGAATTCATTCATGTAAATAGTAAAAAAGGTTGTTGTTGTTGTTGTTGTTGAAAAGAAAGTACATACAGTCCATGATGGGGAACGTCAACCCGACATGGCACAAGACACAGACAAAACTTCTATTTCTTGTAGTTGAAATATCTCTAGTTTTTATAACAGTTATGAAAATGACCGTTTTGAACTGTGGAATGTCATTTACACTCTTTTTGTATTCGAAGTTCTCATGACATGAGTCAGTCACTAGGACAATTATACACTTGCATGAATACAAGAGCAATCCAAGTCTCCCCCAACTTTTATATTACAAGAATATGGTAACAGTGGCAATCCGCAAAAATTGGCAAGAAGATATTAGATATAACGTATTACTATGTTCAACAACGCCTTGGACTTGAGCAAATATGCCATGACTTTCATGTTAACCAACATATACTGATCTCGAAATGCCATCTATGTAAACATTGTTTAAAATAATTATTTTGCATTTTTTCCTAAATTCTGTATTTATTTGCATATCTTACATTCATGTTCCCATAATACGATTTTTGCTCATTAAAAAACATGCTTGTGTAATTAGTATTGCTAAAATAAATGCAGAGGACAAACTATCTCGTTTGACAACAAATGTATGATAACCAAATTATGACTTAAGTATTGCTAAAATAAATGCAGAGGACAAACTATCACGTTTGACAACAAATGTATTATAACCAAATTATGACTTAAAGTGCAAGTACCTTGAAGAGATTTCTCAAAGTCTTTCAGCTGTGAAATAAAGCCAGAGTTGGGAGAAATGACTGGTCTTTTTCTCTTCACGCATTCCAGAGCTTCAGATAAGCTCATCCCATTCTTCATCATCAGATAAGCAACGGCTATGGTCACACTGCAAGGTGAAACAAATAAATTAAATTCAAAGAAAACACCACTGAATGCTCTTCTGAATGCTTCTTCAAGGTAAAAGTTTTTAATGAAAAAGCAGTATCAGGAATAAAATGTAGAAATCAAAGAGAAAATTATTGCAATTCAAAACGTAGAAATCAAAGAGAAAATTATCGCAATTCAATCATTCAGTCTTCCAAACTCTTCTCCTCAATATAGACGATCGGTTTAATGGCAGCTATGATCCTCCTTTCATATATCACATTCAACCTTTTCTTTTCTAACCAACCTATTTATCATGTAACTCACTGCAGCATCAGTAGGCTCAATTTTGGGAAAAGGATGTCTTAAAACAAGGAGAAGAGTTGGAAGAAAGGTAAAATTTTCGCAATGATAATTAGGTTGAAAGTCAGTGGTGTTATAAAAGGTTCAAGAAAGGCTTGCGAAGGTTGCAATGCTGAGATGATAATAAGATAAAGAAGCAAAAGAAAAAGAGAACCTACTCCAGAACTCTCTACTGAGCCCAGCTACTCTATCAAAATTATATAGGCAGACAAGCTTTCATGATCAAACATACTAGCAGTACAAGAAAAACTGAGAGCATTGCACCCTTGGATAATGTTGCTTGCTTATTATCATAATTGAATTCCTTTTTCTATTAACAGTTAACATGAGTTTTGCATCTTGTAAGTACTTTTAAAGTAAAATTTATGACAAACTGACACGGGTACAGAACGCATTCTTAAGTTCTAGAGGCAATATCTAGGACTATGTGCAACTTATTTGTTAATAGCACCAGAAATATAAATACACGATCCAATCTATGTTCCAACAACAATAACTTAATGCTTGAACAAAATGAAAAGGGATTCACTTCAACTGCACTATCCATTTGCAAGAAAATAATTCCCAGGGTTCCATGAGGATTCTGAGTCCAATATTAAAAATTGACAAAGACGAGAAAGAAATAGGTGCATGCTCGGCAAGTAGCAATATTTTGGGACAAAAGCTATTATTTCGCCGTTTCCACCAACTGTTTCTGACGCATTGTATTGGCTAATACCTAATAGAACCTAGATTGGCCAATACAATGCAAGTACAGTGGAATATGGAATAGCTGATTTACATACTTAAGGTACTGGGCTAGTTCATAACAAAACAGGTGAAAACTCAACTTTTTGAGGTTTTTGTCCTGCTAAGCAAACTTGACAAAATCAGTAAATAAGCTTTACACCCGTCACTCTTTAACTTAACGCAATTAGGTTGCATATTAAGTAAAAACTTGTAACAGACCCCTTTGAAAGTTTTACATAGTCATTAATGTAACTCATATTTAGAGGGCTTCTACTTTTCCATGATAACTAAACTTAGATAAATTGTAGAAGTCAGCTAAAACTACAAGGATTTTTTTAATTTTATTTTTTATTTTTTATTTTTTTTGAATTTCAACCTAGTGATAGGAAAAATCTTTTAATATCCACAAAGATAGTAAAAACAACCTGTAACTTGAAAATACTTGAAAAATAGATTGAAATAAACAGTGTAAAAGCATACCTTCGGGATTTTCCAGCAAAGCAATGTACCAAAACACCACCACCTGTCGTTTTAGCTTCTTCAATAAAATTGAAACACTCGCTAAAGTACTGTGATATATCTACATCTTCTCTATCCATTACTGCTTGAATTCAGAAAGAACATCATAAATAAAAAGTTTCATTTTAGGTAAAACATTTCCGTATAAAAAGACCAGGAAATTCAAATGAGGTTCCGCATTATGAAGTTGGCATAACACATGGTAAAAGCACCAGTCTGAAAGATAGAAAATTCTAAACGTTAAAATGGTGGAAGCAAACAACCTTCTAAGAGATAGAGTGATCTGAAAATGACAGTAAATATTTACAGATACTCACTTAACTACTGAGTTAAATCTACATATCACTTTGCAAACATCATAATTAAATGATCCTTCTATCTGTTTGGCAACCAATTATAATTAGTTCCCATTATAATCGAGTGAGGTGTTAACTTTAAAGGTTGACACCTCACATAGATGTAATGGACCCAATCACATCCATCCATGTGAGGTCTCTCAACATTTGTGGTACAGACCCTTAAATAACACAGTTGCTTTTATAATATCTGCTCCAGTAATTTTTCTTTTTACCGGGAATTGTCTTGTATATAAAATCATTTGGATAAGCTGGGGACAGTGAATGAGCGACCGTCAATATGTGTCTGATATTCAAGCTTTTCAAAGCGCTCTTGTTATTGGCAGCTCCAAGTGAGCCCAAATAAAGACCCTGAAGAAGTATAGAAAGAATATAATGAGGATGACATTAAAAACTAAAATCACCAGCTCAAGTAAATTACCTCTTCAATTTTGCATGGAATATTATCCTCTCTAATAATTTTTGTTGCTTGCATAACATGCAGCAATGCTGCAATGTGTTCCTTGAAGATGGCACTATCCATTTCTAAAGTGGAGAACTCCTATAGTTTTTACTCTCTTTCAGTATAATACTGAAGCAGCAGAAACCAACAACCTTCAGATACAAAGTACCATGAACAACCTGAAATAAATGGAAAATTCAAAAAGGTTATACATCTCACTTTCAAATCCAAGACAAAACGATTAATCTTTCAGCTACTAAAAAACATAATTCTCCTTCGAGGACACACTACAGAATTCTCTTCACATAGTTTTGTCAGAACAAGAGTAAGTTTCTGATTACTCCATTTCATGTAAGCTTGCACACAAGTTTAAAATCTCACTGATTTTAAGTTACCGTATAAAGAACATTCATCCATTAGTTAAATTGTTTCTTTCTCCATAAGTTATTTAATGGTCTCCTAAATAGAGTTTCATGTCTATACATCTATGCATAAGTATAAACCAGGCGCTGTCATATGGTATCCAGCAAGAGCGGTTGCCCCCACTGGAATTTGGTCGTCCTCATTACTGTCCCAATTTGTAGAGTCAGGCATATATTGACGTAAACAAAGTCCGAGAACCTAGAAGAAGAGAATGGCAATGAAACTAGACTACCTTCAGACGTGTGCTCTTCCGATCTCCGGCAATTGATAATTACATAAATCTGAATTGTGAATTACCTTGTAGAAATCGCTGCAACACAATTGGTACCAAAAGGTGATGAATAAAAAGTATCCCTCCAAATTGTTCCCCCTTCTCCAAAATCCTCCGATTTGTGCTCAGTCAGGGAAGAAAACGCTTTCCCCTTCCCGACTTCGGCAGTTTCCGCTCGTTTGGGCTTTCTAGATCTCAACCACCCACCGTCTTTACCCGCATTTGGCTAGCCCACTTCAATGTGCTCATGGAGAAGTCAAAGGTTAAAATCGTAAAAACATTTAGAGTAAATGAGATGGGACCCACCATCAACCAAACTTGGTCGAATTTGATCTCCTCCCAACCTCTGGGGAGATCCCCCATAGGGCTGAGCTGGCGGACCGGTGTGGCCAGCCAGCTGGGAGTTTTTTTTTTTTTTTTTTAAAAGCCAATTTGAAATTCCAAAAACGCGTGCTTAACCGTCCCAGACCAAATTCATTCTGCTCTGCTCTGCTCTCTCTCTCTCTTTCTCTCTCTCTCGCGCGCCGGGTCTCCCTCTCTGGTCGACTTACCACATCTCCGGCGAGGCTAGAAGCCGGACGGCTTGCACACAACCAACGGAGAATCCCAACCCTAGGGCAACCCACCCCAAATCCTCACGCTCAAACCAACAAGCCATTGCATTCGCCATT
>CAVNYN010239835.1:0-14185 GCA_963692815.1 Nyctanthes arbor-tristis | reverse complement strand
TGTACTGTTGGTGGCAATGTTCTGTGACAGTCATGAATGACATAGGGTAGGATGTTGGCAAGTTTTTATTTTATGTTATGTGTTTAATTTTATTTTGTGTGTTTAATGTAATGGGGTAAATTTCTTGCTCGGGACGATCAAGGGTTAAGTTTGGGGGAGTTTGATAAGTGTATTTTATATGCAAAAATAATTCTCTTAACTTATGCAATTCTGTATGAAATCGAGCAGATTTCTACCTAATTTGTGTGAATATGGTTCATATAGGTGAAAAGCTCAAATTGGAGTGATACAAGTGAAAAGAACTATTTTTGAACCAAATTGAGCTTTACATGCATCAAGATGTGAAGGCTTGGGAGCGGGAAGAGAAAAGATCAATGTCAACAAGTGTGAAGGCTGAATGCCACCGTTGGGGAACTTGAAAGAGGTCATTTGTGTCATGTTTAAAGAGAGCAGGGACCCCGATGAATAGGTCAAAAAGTTTGGGGACGTGCTTAAATGAAGAAAAAGCTGAAAAGGACTATTGCCGTAAGAAAAAGTCAAAACAAGGATTGAATCGCGCGTGCTGAAAGTAGGCCGCTGGTGGGAGCGGCAAGCAAACCGCCTCCTACCCGCAGCCTAGCCAATTTTTCTACTGGGGGTGGGTAGGCCGCGGCAAGCAAACCGCCCCTACCCGCGGCCTAGATCGGGAGATGCCGTTTACGCGTTTTCGGGCCCTTTTTGACACATTCTAGGGTTCTAAGGCCTCCTCAACTATAAAATAACGAAAACCCTTCGATAAAAGGGGGGATTCATGATTGAAACTCATTCTTGAGGGCTAGAAGATTGGAGCAAGGGCTTGGAGATTGAAGCCGGGGTTCACGTGAAGATTGAAGAACGAAGTTCTTCGTTTGGTGCAAACGTTTTCTTCGTTATTCTTTGTCTTTTCTTTGCTAGAATCTGGTCATGTATTCAAACACTACAAATGCTTGTGTTATGAATTCCTTTATTATGCGTAACTAATTTTCCTTGTTGAGACAATCGATGAAGCAATAGATATGTTTTAATTGTGTTAATCACATTCATGACTCTAATTGTTATTGCGTGCTTATTTTCTATTGTGATATGTAATTTCCTTTTATGAGCCTGATCAACTTATAATTGTGTTAGTGAATTCGTGAGGAAACCGAGAAGTAAGTCACCAATTTAACACTTCAATAGAAAACATAAATTGCATAGAAGATAGAGATATACTTTTATGATTTGTATGACCACAAAAATGGTTTCTTGTTAATTAATGCACTCAACTAGGTTGAAATTCACATAGAGATATAGTGAGTTTACTTGGTTGGGTAGATTTGAATTTGCTCGAGAGAGGTTTTCAATTAAACTTGTGAAACTGGTTGTGAGCACGTGATGGTGAATTGTCGTGAGTGGGATTGTATAATTGGAATGCCTATTTATTGTGAATTCGTGAGTCTCAACGCTTTCATTCATATATTTTCTAGTCCATTAATTTGAGTTGCTTCTTAGATTAAAATAGATAGAGCATTTAATTGATAGTTTAAACAACCCCATTATTCTTTTACAAACTTTTAATTTCCTTATTCAACTGGTGTGAAATTGACTTAAGTGAAATAGGTGACAACTTTCCCTGTGGGATCGACATTCGGGACTCGTCTAGTCCTATACTACTTGAACAGTATCATGAACTTGCGATTTCACCTATCACTTCTCTTGAAATATAGCCAACACATTTTCTCCCATCTTGATCTTTTCATCCCCCTTGAGTTTCTGCTTACTGGTGCAAAGATCCTTGAGAAACTTGGCGTACCTTGGCACTTGTTTGATTGCATCCAACAGTGAGATGTTCATTTCAAACTTCTTAAATGTTCCCAAGATCTCTTTTTCCTTGTCTTCTTTTTTGATCTTGCTAACCTACTAGGAAAATGAAGAAGAGTTGATTGAACATTATTGGGAGGGTTAGAACTTACCTGTGGTCTCAATGCATCTATTCCTTCTTTTTCAATGGCGTTTTCACTAGCACTTGCAGACTTCACCTGTTTAGGACTCTCAACCTCTTTCCCACTCCTCAATTTCATTGCGCTCACATTTTTGGGATTCACTTTAAGTTGAGATGGTAGTTTACCCCCTACTTGAGCCTCCAAATGGTTTATGGCAGTTGCCATTTGACTCATCTGATTTTCTAGGTTTTGGATGCTGATTTGGTATCCTATTGGAACTGCAAAGTGTTAGAAGCTAAGGTTTTAACCATATCTTCTAATGACATACCTAGGTTTTGAGGTGGTGGTGGAGGCCTCGGTTGGAATTGCCCCGGTTGCCGATTCGGTAAGAAGTTATGGTGTCTATTTCCTCCATAACTGAAGTTAGGATGATCCCTCTATCCAGGATTGTATGTGTTGGAATAGGGGCCATACTCTCTGTTCTGGAAGGGAGGATTCCCTATAGCTTTGACCTGCTCAGTTAATTCTTCTTGCAGTATGGGACATGAATCATTTGTATGACCCGTGCTAGAGCAAATTCCATATTCTTTAACTTGTTATGCGTTCCCTACAGCAAGTTGCCTAACAAGAGAGGTTAACCCAGAAAGTTGATGTTCAATAGAAAATGATTGTACCTCATTTTCCCTCTTTATAGGCATGTCCTAATGGAAACCAAATTGTTGAGAATTTTCTGCCATATTGGTGATCAGGGTTCTTGCTGCATCAGGCATCTTATCCACCAATGCACTACCCCTTACTACATCGATCATACATAATCCATTGTAGTAATCCCTTATAAAAGTACTGGATTAAGAGTTGATCGCTAATTTGATGATGTGGACAACTAGTACAAAACTTCTTGAAACGCTCCCAATACTTTTATATACAAAGACTCTCCTTGATGTTTTCTAATCCCACATATTTTCTTTTTGATGTTCACAGCTTTCGAAGCAGGGAAGTATTTCTCCAAGAATACCCTCTTCATATCGTTCCATGTAGTGATGGTCCCAGACGGTAAATAATAGAGTCAATCTTTAGTTGTTCTTTCAATGAGAATGGAAAGAACCTTACCTTGATTTGCATTTCATTCACACCCAGTGGTTTCATACTTGAGCAACTACATGAAATTTTGTAAGATGTTTGTGAAGGTTATCACCTGCAAGCCATGAAAAGATGGCAATGGATGAATTAGCCTCGATTTTAGTCCTCACCTACAAGGCCATGAAGAGGGTCATCACCTCTTCATATCATTCCATAATATGTTTGTGGAGGTCTGATTGTTAGACATTTCTTCAGTTGTGGATTTCGCAGCTTCTTTTTTTAACTTGTGCAAAGTTCTCTTGGGCTCTAGATCAAATAACAAGGAAGATTGATTAGATGATCGGGTTTTAGTCATGCACAATTGAGAACAATAAGAAATCAATGCTAACAACAAATAAGTAGAATAAAACTAATTAACAAAATCACTGAATTCACTATACCGTTCTTCGGAAACGGCACGAAAAATTTTGATGGGTAGTCGCTAAGCACCAAAATAATAAAATCCCTTACTCAATAAAAATGTAGTAGCTGAGTAAGGGTCAAACCCACAAAGAACGATGAATAAATTAAGTAATTGAATATTAACTAGAGATTGAGGGGGGTCTTAAGAGCTGAATTGCTAATAAAAATTAAATCGGAAAGCTAATTAACAGTACGACTAATAATTTAAATAAAAAAGATCAATGAGAATAAACACTCAATTCTCGGTTCGGTTGAGTCCAGATTCGTAATTCTCAAGCGCCTAAACGTATTCCTATTATTTAATTGGGATTTCTAACCCTAGGTAATGATAAGCTCCAATTACCCGAATTTTTTCTTAAATTATAACTAATTCAAACAAGCCCTTGAATTAGATTATTAGCTTTCGGACAACTTAGAATGAGTTCTCTAAATTTAATGCAAAGCCAATATGTAGAGCAAGAAAAATAGGTTAGACCAATACACAAAATTGCAAGCTCATTTTCTAAATTAGGTCATGATATTCCTAGTAATTTGAATTAGTAGTTGCTACAAATGAATTAGGGAAAACAATGATTACGTGTTGAAAACTTAATTCTAGCAATCAATAACTAGATGCATCAATCAAAGGGCCCAATAGAAAGAAAATCACCAAGTTATCATAAACTCGAAAGGTCGATTATCACAACAATCCCAAGTAAAAATAATAGAAACAACATGAAGAAAAGGGCTAAAAGAAAAACAAATCTTTACACATCAATGTCCCCTTGAATTAGGTAGAAGAGGCCTTGGCCTTGCATACTCACGTCGATCTCAAAGTTGAAATCTTCGGTCGTCAATCTTCTTTGTTGTGTTTCTCCAATTTTTCTTTCTGGGTTGTGCGTCCTTTTTTTCTCATATCTCTTTCTCTTTCATAGCTATTCAAAAGCCCTCAAACATATCCCAAAACCCTGCATAATTTCGGCCCAAAATGGAGTCCAAAGTAAAAGGAAAACTGTGTCTCTTTCCGCGCACAAGTTGTGCGGCGCACCGCCAGTTTCTGCAATGCTTGTGCGGATGCATTGGTGCACTATCTTCTCTGCACCGAAATTCTCCCCTAGTGCGGGCGCACTGATATGAAGTGTAACCGCACCAGCGCTATTTCCTTTTTCTTTTTGGCCCTTCAGGTTTTGTTGCCCGCCATCCTAGTCCCTAAACTCCATAACTCTTGCAAAGTATGCCAAAACTCGGTTGTTTTTACTTTTTTCCTTGGTCCTATGACAAATAATCAAACTAACCACAATTAAATATTTTAATATAATAAAATACACAATAAAACACTCATTCGGAGAAATTAAACAATCTAATAAAACACCTATCAGGTGGCTATAGAAAGATATGAGGTAATTGTCAACTTGCCAGGTTAGGCTACTATTGATCTATTGAATTAATCGTAGACTGGCCATGTCAGGTGGCGATTATTGATCAACGAAGTTGATTGCTATCTCGCCATGTCGGGCGGCAACCTATAGATTGGCAAAACATGATCGTTAGCTCGCTATGTCAAGCGGCTGTGGATCAGCATAATGTGATTATCGGCTCGCCATGTTAGATGGCTGTTAATCAGCGAGCTCTGATCATCAGCTTGCCAACTCAGGGAGCTGTTGATCAGCGGGATGTGATCGTCAGCTCACCACGTAAGGTGGTTGTTGATCATCAGAGTGTGATTGTCAACTCGCTAACTTAGGTGGCTATTGATCAGTTCGAAGTGATCATCTCGCCAACTCAAGTGCTATTGATCAACGGGACGTGAATCGTGAACATCATCTTGCCACATCAAGTGGCTGTTAATCAACAGCAGGGGACCATCAACTCACCAACTCAGTAGCTGTAGATCAGCAAAATGTGATCGTCAGCTGGTCAACTCAAGCGGTTGTTGATCAGAGAGACGTGAATCATGAACGTCAGCTTGCCACGTCAGTCTCGCCAACTCAAGTGGTTATGGATTGGCAGAGCGTGATCATCAACTCACAACGCAGGTAGATGTTGATTAGTGGGGTGTGATCGTTAGTTCAGAATGTTATATGGTTGTTGATCAATAGCGCACAATTGTTAGCTCGCTAACTCAGACAGCTGTTGATCGGTGATGCATGATCGTCAGCTCACCAACACAGACGGCAGTCAATCAATGGAGTGTAATCATTAGCTCACCACGTCAAGCAGCTGAAGATTAGCCTAGTGTGATCGTCAACTTGCTAACTCAGGATACTATAGATTAGCATTGAGAGCGTAAGTACACATGAAGTGTCAAAAATTTTCTCAAATTCATCATTGAAATTTTCTTCCCCAACAAATTCATTCAAACCAATTGTAGAGTGCTGAAAGAATGATAAAGTAAAGAAAATTGTTTGCTGCTTGAATAGTCATGCGTTAAAAACCTCCAAGCAAAGCAAAAGGTAACATCATGCCCAATTTTTTTTAAGTTATTTCGTGCATGTCTAAATTAGACTTAACTTTAAGATTTTTATTTAGTCATTCAAGCAAAATTAACTGGAAAAAAATAAAATCAAAAGAAATTTAAAACAAAAAAAAAAGAAAAACCAATAAAACTGGAAAAAAACGAAGAAGAAAACAAAAAAAAAAAGAAAAAAGAAAGAAAGAAAAATGAATCAACAAGCAAACGACAGGAACCACAATTTAAATAAAAAAATGAAATGAAACAAAGTGGAGCCCTTTTCGGTTATCAAAGTGGAAAAGTTAAAAAAATTAATTAAATAAACAAACAATAAGAGAAAAAAAATCCAACAAAAACAAAACAAATTTACAAAAAAGAAAGAAAAGAAAAGAATCTGAAACCGAAAAAAAAAATCACACACGCACAAAAAGAAAAATAAAAAACAACAATAAAACAAAACAAGAAAAAAAAACCAAAACAAAGAAACCAAGTTAAATAAGAAAAAGGGGGCGCACGTGAAATCAAGGGGAAAAAACAAACAAAATGAATTCCAAATTTTAAAAGATTCCAAATAAAAATTTTTGAAATTTTTGCACTCCAAAATTTTCCAAAATCAAAACTTTAAATCTTCTACATCATGTGTATTGGACAAAAGTTTAATTTTGGTCTTAACACAAGACATGCTGGATAAAAGCTAAGACTTCAAGTCCTTAATGAAAAATGTATTAGTCTGGAACCTCGGTTCCTAATAGCATGTGTATTTGACGTAAACAAATCCTTAATATAAGATGTGTTTGACCTCAAACGGGTGTACGGATTTTGAAAATTTTAAACACCTCATCTTTAACCTTAAATGTGCCTCGCGTGAAAACGTTCTCCAAGCGTAAGATGTTTTGGACGTTAAACCAACCGATATTCTTGACACAAGATGTATTGAATCAAGGGTTTTTACCTTCGTGAAGGATTAGTTGTTGGTCTTCAAGTGCATAAAAGAAAATTAGAATCTTTATATTAAAAAAAATGGGCGAAGAAGAATGTGTGTAGTTAAGCAACCAGATTCAAACTTGGATGATTTCTTCACATTCTCATAGTAATAAAAAAAATATTGGAGCTCCAAATTACTGCATGAGATGCACTAAACACACAATTAGCCATGCAATTATGCTTTCTGTTGTTTGGCAATTGGTTCTTCTAAGGAGAGGCTTCATCTCCCTTAAGGAGAGAAAACTTGCGATGTGGCTTTGGGGTTAAATCCCCTAACCCCCAATTACATACAGCTACATGGCAGGTTTCCTCTTCTTAAGGGAGAGGAATCTCTCCTTAGAAAATCACCCTTTGTTCAACCAATGCATGTGTTTAAATAATAAGGAAAAATTAAGGTATAGGGTTTATTCGTGTGGAATTAATGGTAAGTCTTGGGAAGCAAGAACAAAAAGAATTAAGGTAAATCTTGGAGTAAAAGAAAAAGATTTATGAGGGGCAAAAAAAAAAGACAAAAAAAAAAGAAAGAAATTGCCTTATTTGGTATTTTTATTTTCTTGTCTTTCAAAATTATTTTTCTTCATGATTAATGGGCTTGAATTTTAAATTCATTTCTTCTCATGCAATGTCCTGTCCCAAAAAAAAAAAAGAAATTCTAAGTTAAATTTTCTTAAACATATTCAAGATTTATCCATTAATTTATTTTCAAAATAAATCGATAAATCTTGAAGGTGTATTTATAGACATTAAAAAATTTTAATAAACTGGGTCAGTATAAAATGAATCAGCCCATTTAAACACTTTAAACTTGTAAATTTTATTTAAATTAAACAGCCCTTTAATCGTTAGGAGGCCTATTTTACTGTTAAAGGTCCGTCCTATATCCAAAATCTAGCTCATAGCGGATCTTACATTTTCTTGAAACCCCATGTTCTCTCTATAAATAGGTGCATTTGATCCAATGAAAATCACAAGTCACAGGTACACAAAACCCCTGAAGACTCAAAGATCTCGCCGAAACTCTCCCAAAATCAAATCAAAGCTGCCAGAGTGCAAAAACCCTTTATTTAAATCAAGTCAAGCCAAATCCTAGAGTTGAAGGCTTCTACAAATCTAAACCACTTCAAGAAAAGTTTTAAAAATCAAAGCCTTCTCAGAAGCAAATCAAATTCAAGTTCACATCCAAATTCAGAAGTCCAAGCCTTTGAATATTCAATAAATCAAGTCCAAAATCAGAAGTTCAAGATTCAAGTATCGCGACCCCTACTTTAACCATTCGATCATTAATAAGAGGATTAGCAATAGGGTTTTTCACTATTTTGTAAAATATCTCAAAATCAATTTTGTAACGGTTTTATGTATTTATTAATGCACGAAATTGTTCTAAATAGTTAACTACAATTATTTATTTTTATTAATCAATTGAAAGTACACCAACAGAAAATTTTGAATATAAATCATTATTTTTTATAATTATTAATTTATAGAGGAATCTATATCTATATATTATAAAAGTAGAAGAGTGCAAGTGGGTCCTCTTGCTGTTTTCCAGCCCAAAATTTGGGCCAATTTTTTTTCTTTTGTTTTTTCTTTTTTGGGTTGAATTGTTTAATACGCGTCATGTCAACACATTTAGAGTGGGTCCCGCATAAATTGAAATTTGGCTTAAAAGAATACAAAGGTCGTCCATATGTAGGGATGGGCAATGGGTTGGGTTGGGCTGGTTTTGGCTCAAAACGAACTTAACCCATTTTCATTTGGGTTGACATATTAGATAACCAACCCAACCTACTTCTTGGTAGAAACCAAACCAGTCCAAACCGTTTCAAGTCAGGTTGGGGCGGTTTGGGTTGGGTTTTATACCATTTTTTTAGTCCTTTCTTTTTTCTTTCTTTCTTCTCCTTCTTTTATTTTTTTGGCCTTTTTTATCTATTTTTTCCCTCCCTCCTAGACTATACGCTAGCTTTATACCTCTCTGTTTTTTTTTTTACTTTCCTTTTTTCTTTTCAATTAGAAAAGACTTGATACCCACTCTGGTTAGCTTAACTTGTGCATTTTCATTCTCAAGAACGTCCAGTAGGATATCCATCATATCCTTGGAGGCCGAGCTTTCTTTTTTCCCATTTTGCCTATGTTTCTCATGCTCCACCATTATCTTCTCCATCAAATCATCAAACTGCAAGAACAATGATTTCAACTTTCTTCCGTACCCGAACAAATCAAGTCTTGCGGCCCCAAGATTTCTCCCAACCTGAACTTTGGAGTAATCTCCATAACGCCTTTAACAAACTCCCATATTTGCTTACTTTCATTAGCATTCATCGAACACCGAGTGCTCAATTTCCAAAATTTCCAACAACTCAACTCTCCAAATATGCAAAAATTTATTCACCTGTGTCACGGATAGTAGCTCTGTCATGCAAATTTTCTTCATGAACCTCCAGTACGTGCCATATTCTGCATTCGCAAACTTTGTCAATTCGTATATGTTAAAACTGGAGGCCACAAAATCTGGCTTGGACACAAAATTCATCTCATTGGTTTTCAGCATTTCCTTGGCAATTTCAGCATTTGAGACAACAACAGCAGTTGATGAGGCAATTCGAATGCGCATGAGCGGTCAGTATTTCAGGGATAGGGTCTGGAAAATTTTGGATAGAATAGAACCAAGTAAATGAAGGTGGCCAATTAAGGGTGGACAGAGTTTGAAATTCTAGAAACAGATTTGGGAATTCTCAAAAACGGGACAACTAACCAGTTTCTATTAGATTGGGGGAAATGGGTTGAATTGGTTCTTAAGTGGGTATAGTCAAACCACACCAACCCAGCCCAATAAGTGGCTGAAACCATTAGACTAAAAACCAACCCAATCCATTAGCTTAGGAAACCAAACCAACCCAACCCATGGCGGGTTGGATTTATGGGTTGGGTTGGTTTTTAGGAATTGGCCCATATGCATCATGTCACGCGTTTTTTTTCCCACATTGAAGTCTTCAAATCATTAATTGGCAACAGATATCCTCCCCTGTTCATCTAATCTCCTCCTCTGCCAACCCACTGTCTATCATTTTCCCCTTCTAGCGATACAGTGAGATGGTGAAATCTGACATCAAAAACACCGCCGGCCTTCAATCACAGGATGCTCTCACATTCGGGTATTAAATCCTTTTATTTTCCTGCATGAACTCTCTTAATTTTTTTTTTTTTAAAAGCATTAAAACCCTTGAATTGATATTTCCTATTTTATAAATCTTGGAATTTGTCATATACCTGTAAACCCTACTAAAGAATGTGCAAAATGAAATTGTGGTTGGGATTTTTGAACAGCAATGAATTTGGGTTCTTATGTTTTTTTTCGAGGGCGCGTAGGTGTTGGCAGTGATTCTAGCTTTAGCCTCATCTTGCCATTCCTATACCCGGCTCTTAAGGTACTTTTTTTGCTTTTGTTTTTATCTCTTTTGGCCGTGAAATCCGACAATTGAATTCAATTTCTGCCCTTTTTTACTTCAAAGTTTGAGAATCAGCTTCAGAGAAACAATGCAACCTGAATGAGTTCATTTTAGTGTGTAATTTGTTATCAAATTACTGGAGGTGAATAAAAACTAAGTTAAAAATTTTGGCGAGAGGTATTTTACAATTTGTTGAGAGGTAATGTTTCAATGACAGTATTCTTAAAATAAAAACAAATTGTTTATTACCTCTCATTGATTTTCTGTTCAATTTTTGTTTGAATTTTTGTTCAATTTTAATTTCTTGTGTGTTCACATATATACATTTGTTAACAAAGAATCCATTAATCTAGACCAGGCAATCATGTATAGAACTAGAATATTTAATTGTTGTTGAGGATCCAAATCAAGGTAATTGGACTAATAACGACAGTGTTTCCCTAATTTAAAGGTAATTGACTTGGCTGATTAAATTTTTTTCATATGTGCATTCACTGATTGTTATGTGATTTCTGTTAAGTTGAGCTATACCTACGTAATTTTTGTCAAATAGATCTGTAGTGTGAGCAAGTCTTATATACATCTCAGCTTTATTTATTATTATTTTTTTTTTCACATTAATGTTAATTGAATTAAATTTCAGGGAAAATAGAGATGATATCTATGACGAGCCTGGTGCAAGTAAACTAAATGTGCACTTGAAGGAACTCTTGGCTCTAAATGAAATTGTAAGTGTCAATTACATTTTTAGATTGTAAACTAAAAGCTTTCCTTACATATAATGCATCTATGGCTCTGGATAGTTGCAAGAGACAATTACTTTTTTTTCCCACTCCAAGTCAACATGGATGTTGAATGTCTACTGATTGTTGTTACAAGGGATCGTACTAGACACACTCTTTTGATTAACAACCAATTCTTTTAATTTTCAAATATTGATTGCAATATTGCATTAACAACGTTGGAACGATAGAGTTGACTGGCATTGCTCAAGTTTTCACCCTTTCTTGTGATCAAAAGCATCATTATTTACTTTTAATTTCAAGTATACTTTTTCTTCTATAAATGATATTGATTTTTCTCCACTTTTCTCCTTCTTAGAATGATGATTTTTTCCCCTTTCAGATTATAGTGACTTCACATTTACCTTCTATCATAATATTTACACAATGCATTAGGCTTATTTTTGTGTTAATGAATTTGTATTATTAAAGTAGCTATTAGATCAGATTCATTTCTTTTCCTATGTTGTCTAATTTCCGTTGCTTTTGTCATGTATGTATGAGATAAGTTTTGTCTTGGATGCTCCATTTTTAGTTCAATATGAATAGGATTTGTTTGCCTCTAGATTGCATTGTCTTTATCAAGAATTAACTATGTTTGAAGATAAGGATTGTGATGCAAAATGGAAAGGAAATAGGTGGAAATGGAAAATGGATTCTAGAAGACTTTAGAATTAGTATTTATTTAGAATTAGTATTCACTTATTTTATTTATCTATTTATCTTTTATTAGTACTTGATTTCCAAGTTAGAGTTTTTCTTAAGGTTAGGGTTATTGGCCCATTAAGGTTATTTTGGCCTATTAGGGTTAGGCCATTAGGGTTATGTTAGCTTATAAATAGCGTCATTATGTCTTTGTATCAAAGAATCCTACTTTTATGAAAAAAACTTTCTTTCAAGAATTTGTCTTGAGATTCAAGAACTTGCGAGTTCTTCACTTAACAACTTACGAGTTGTTAGAGCTTGCAAGCTCATCCTCTTGGTTCGGCATCAATTTTGGTATCAGAGCTACGTCATCTCCTTTGGCCTAATTGGTGTCAGGTGTTTGTCGAAGTAAAGGTACCTTTTCCCCCTCAAATCCAACCTTCAATTAAACTCTAAATCCTTCTATCGTAGTCACCATCTTCCATTCCCGTCCAACACAAAAACACATATAGCCATCATCTAAATAGCAGTTCCCTCTTTATCTAGTTGTTTCTTCCCTTTAGTTAGTTACCCACAAAAAAAAAAAAATTAGAAGAGGAAAAGTTCCTACTTTTGCAGCAACCCCTATCTCTTCAATAGCTTAAAAAATAAAAAATAAATAAAAATAAAAACTGCAATTCTGCAGCAAAGGGACAGAAAAGTACTGTTCAAAACCTTACCAAATCCAAATTAACCCAATAACCAGCCCAAGCCCACGACACAACCCTACCCACAAAACCCATCCTAAATCCAACCCAATTAAAGGCCCCAGAGCAAACCCATATTAGCCCACATTGCACCGGCCTACTTAATATCAGTCCACATTACACTGGCCCACTCAATATCAGCCCACTCAACATCAGCCCACATAACATCTCCTAAGCCCATTTAATATCAGCCCACATCACACCGGCCCACTTAATATCAGCCCAGTCAACATCAGCCCACATAACATCCCCTAAGCTCATAACTAGCCCACATAACACCAGCCCACGTAACATCATCCCTTTCGTTCAAACACCAGCCACAACGCTGCTCCTTCGGCATTGCATCTGTACACCACAACCAAATCGTGCGCATGTTTCAAGAGTTCAATACTGCCGCTACTGCCCTGCTGCTCTGCCAATTCTGCTGCTACTGCTGCTGATTTCTGCAACTCTATTTCTGGTTACTGCAATTCTGTTTTTGAAATTCTGCACTTCTGGTTCTGAAATTCTACACTTCTGAAATTCTGCAATTTTGGCTCTACGATTCTGCAATTTTGGTTCTGAAATTCTACAATCTGGTCCTGCAATTCTGCAATTCTGCAATTCTGGTCTTGAATTCCTGTGATTCTGTAATTCTGCGATTCTGAGCTTTGGGACACTTTCTTGCTGCACCTTTCGCCTCACTCGAGTTGCTCAACCAAGGAAAAAAAGTGGTGAATCGAGAACTCGATTATGTTGATGTCAGGATTCTTCTCTGCCTTATTGACTATTGCACTTTTATTTAAGTGTTAGTTTAATTTAAGTAGTAGTATTAGTTCCAAGTATTGCACTTTATCTCCGTTTTTCATTCAATTAGAAAAAAATGGTTACAGCAAAAGAAGTTGAAACGATGCATAAAAGTCTAGAAGGGGAGGTTGCGGACCTTAGTCTGGATTTGGATACTGTTAAGAGTGATGTGACTGAAATAAAACAAAGTGTTCAAGCTATACAAGATAACATTAAACAACTTACCATAGCTTTTGGAAAACGTCCTATGGAGGACCAATCTGAATCGCCTACAAAATGTGATACTCAAGGCACTGTAATCGAACCCCCGTATTTTGATGGTAACCCTGAAGCCTTTCTTGGTTGGATACATGGCCTATAAAATCTCTTTAACTCACATCACATAAGTGGCCCTCATTACATTGATCTTGCAAGTTTAACACTTATTGGGACTGTCAGGCATGATTGGAGAATAATTAGGAAAATAATTGAACTGTTAAAACAACGTCATATTACTTCATGGGATGAAATGAAACGACTCTTAAGTGATAAATATGCCCCTGCCTATTATCGAACTCAGTTGTTAGACCAATTCTTTTCGCATTGTAGGCAAGGATCATCCATAGTTCCTGAATATTTCACTCACTTCAACCAATTAGTTAGGAGTTGTGGTATGTATGAATCTCCAAATGTCGTTGCTTCTAGATTTATAGATGGATTGAATCCTAACATAAAAAGTTGGTTTATCCTCCTATATCAGTCATTACAAGAAGCGTATGATTATGCTTTGGGCGTTGAAAGACTCACAGAATTGTGTCAAAAGAATTATTCACCTAAATTGGACTCTGAGTCTAAGTCATCCCTTCCTACTAAGCCTGAGCCTATTTGTTTTGGGTCAACTCCT
>CAVNYN010239833.1:0-10505 GCA_963692815.1 Nyctanthes arbor-tristis | reverse complement strand
GCGGATCCAAGCGTCGGATTACTGTAAGCAATTCCTTTATAACCCAAAATCTGAGCTGTAAACCTGCAAATTGTGTACATTTTCGTATACGCAGAAATTAAATAGCATATATAAAATAAACCCAAAAATTAATAATTTATGAACTTTACCCAAGTAGTCCGAGGAGGAAGAATCTAGCAAGGAGGCCCAGAGTAAATGGAGGAAGGAGTGTATTCCTGAGGAAGATATTGATCAGGCAATTAATAAAATAAAACTGAGGGAAAATTTTTTTAAAAATGAACTTGGATGAAATTGATTGGAATGAATGAATTGGGGTTAACGTAACCTGTGGAAGAGGTAGGAAAGAGGAAAGAGGAGAAGAGCTGAAATTCCATAAGAATAAAGCATGTAGACATGGTAGCTTAAACCCTGGGATACTGCTGCTTTGTAGAGAGTACTCATTCCAACATTTGTACATTCCACCATTATCATCGCCGTAAACGGGAGCACTTCTCTGTAACAGTATCCCTCCGTCCTCGCCATCTCTCTCTCTCTCTTCTCTCCGAGGCACGTAACCGAGGCGGTGATATGATTTAAAAAAAAAAAAAAAACGGAAATTGTTTAAAAATAGGATTCAGCTGAGCTTGAGTCACGTGCCGTGTATATATATATATATATATATTTTAAATAATTTTAATACATCAACTAATATTGTTTTCTTACAATAGAAAATTGCAATTGAGAATCGCAATGTAGCGAGTATGCCTTTCCCCGTCCCCACCCCATTAAGAAACCCCCGTCCCGTACCAACCCCTTACCCAATTGAATAGGGTACGGGGCGGGGGTGATAGATCGGAAGAGCACACGTCTAAAAAATATCCGTTACGCGTCCCGTTAAAAAATAACTTAAAAAATATAGAAAAAATATATCTTAAGTATAATGTCAGTTTCATCTTTGACATTTAGATTTGAAATTTCATAGAGAACAAAATATTTTTTTCAAAAAAAAAGAGAGATCGGGTATTGGGGCGGGTCGGGGTGGTCAAAACCCGTCCCATCGGGGCAAAAAATTTCGCCCCATATCAGCCCCAATACTTAACGTACCCGCCCCATTTGGGACTTGTACTCTTGGGTATCAGGTAATACTCATTTCATTGTCATTCTTAATTGCAAAAGGTCTTGTTCATTTCGCCACATGTTAGGAGTCATATTCTGGTGTCATACATATAGTATTTTTCATTATATAATCATGTGGCTTGCAATGAGAAATCACAATCATATGACATACCTCGATACACGCGCACATTGCTGTATAGTGTCATAGGGTGTCATATTATGACACTAGATCAATTTTAACATGTTAGCCTTTTCTATTTCATTTCATTTCATTTCATTATATTTTAAATTGAAATTTGATCAAATAAAATCACATTCAAAAAGTTTATTTATACCACACAAATCTCTTTCTCATTCAATTTTAGTAGTTGTCTTTCTAAGTTCAAGAAAAGATAGAAGACTAACAATTAGGAATGTCAATAATCTGTTATCATTTGAATTTGTGGTTAAAATAATAATAATATTTGAATTTAAATTACTTGACCAAAATTGAAAAAAAAATAGATCAGTCTCAAAAGAAACAATGGTCAAAAGAATTGTTCTCGACGTTATCGAAATGTAATTATCAACGTTTAATTTGTCGTCCATGTATTTTTTAACCAAAAATTCTAGAGAAGCATGGAAATAGAATATGAAAAAGTGTCCGTATGATAAGAGTAAAATAGACTCTTTACTACCTACAACTAGAAATATTATTGTTATGCATCTTTTCTTTTTCTTTTTCATAATTAGAGTGGATAGGGTCATAACTGTAGCAATGTGTTTGGCAACTAGTAGATTATTTAGTTGGATTATAATCTATTACGTAACATCATTTTATTAGTTGTTTTTTATAAAAAGTAAACAATTGCGGCTTGACTTTTACTTTTTGACTTTTTAAAAAAAGTGAAACTAATAAAATGATGTCGTGTGACGGATTATATTCCAGTGGCCTAACCAAACACTCTATAAGTTACCATGGTGTAAACAAATTTTGTTGTAGTGTAATAGCCATCCCTTTTCAGACCTATGTTCATCCTTTTCTTTTCTTTTCTTTTCTTTTCTTCTCTCTATTTTTTTTTTATTAACATTACAATAAAATGCCATGCATGAGTTTGGCTTATATTTTTTTTTATTTGACAAAATTAATTTACTAATATTTTTGTATAGGGTAAATTTCACAAAAGGTCCCCAACCGTTACAAAAGTAACAATTTCATCCATAACCTTTTTTCAAGCATGTGGGTCCCCAACCTTTTAAAAATAAGCACAAAATGTCTTTACGTACTATTTTGTCAATTTTCATTGTTCTCTTTTTCTATAAAGATAATATTATCTTTTATTTAAATTTAACAAATAAGAACACAAATTTTAATTATTTATTTTGATATATTTGCCGATTTCTCTTTCACACACATACATACTCTTCTATATATCATTTTTTCATCTACAAACTTAACACAAGTTATACATGCACAGTGATTAATATATTATCTTTTCGATTCGCTTGTCTAACACCACCACCACTACTAATGTTAGTGGTTGTTTGAATACATTTATTCAAATTTAATTATAATGAGAAATTATAATTAGGTGAAATGAGTGGTGTAGATTTAATAAAAATTTAAAATTTATGGTTATGAATGAGCAGTTGTCAAATAAGTAGTCAAAATCAACGGTCGCTTAGATTATAATATGTTTTCGTAAAGAGAATCAAACACATCCTTATTGTTACTTTCGGCAATGAACTCTCTGAAATTTAAACTTAAATAAGCAACGATAATTGAGATGTCATTAACATTTAAGTTAAAAAAATTAGAACGATTAAAAATGTAAGACTTTTCCTTACGAGAAAATTGAAAGTTTAAAATATTGTTAAATTTAAAAAGAGATGACCCATTTTGTTTCCGCTACAACATAAATTTTTACGTTTACGTAGTTAAAAAAGGGGATTATTATTGTTAAAGACAATTTAAGTAGATGTACTATCCTTCCCTACTCAAAAAATAATAATAATAATAGTGGAGAAAATGGTGGTGGTATTTTGTGAACGTTATGAGTAACTAATCACAAAGAAAGCAACATATTTTCTTATTCTTTTATTTAAAAATTTTAGATTTTTTAAAAAGGTTTTTGTATTAATTTCCTTTTATTTGATATAATAAGGGTAAAATAGTCATTTTATAAGCACATAAATGTGAAAATGGAAAGAAATTGCCTATAAGGACTTTTTTTGCTTTTTTTTTGAAAGGTTGGAGACCTAGATGCTTGAAAAAATGGTTGAGAATGAAATTATTACCTTTTGCAAAGATTGAGGACATTTTGTGAAATTTACCCTTTGTGTATTGAATTGAAACTAATGTGTCCATTTTTGTTAAAACCCAGTTGAATTAAAAACAACGTGTCGATTTGAAACAAATTATGTATTTAAGGAGTGTTTTATAATCACTTTTAGTCTCCATTCACAAATTATTTCTATTAAAAAAATAAAAAAACTTGTTTTGATTTTCATTGTTCTCTCAATTTATAGTTTTATATATCACTGATTCAACATTTAATTTAGCAACTGCTTAATATTACAACTAAATATTTCAAATATTTTTATATTTCTAATATACATTCGACCTCTTTTTTTATTATAATTTTCCCACATTTGGACGAATAATGAGAATCAAACAAGCTCTAAGTGTCATACAATATGTAGGTGTAATTTTATTCATTTATTTATTTTTTGAAACCAAAGCTTTTATTCATTCATTCAAATCTAGATGTAAAGTATTTTTACAATAAAAGACGGGGGTGTCATCACCCAAGTTTGACAAAGATTGCAACAAAAGGCGTATCTAGCCAATGTATGTGTAACATTATTAGCATCCCTACTAATAGCTAACAACTGACGCTCTTCCGATCTCTTAAAGATGCAATCCGCTCCAGAAGTGGACCTTCAGGCGCTGTGGGTTCAGGCTCATAGATTGGACAAATGGCATTCAAAGCATCCGATTCAATCACCACCCTCCTCAATCCCTGATCCACCCCAACTGAACACTTTCAAGCATTGCCCAACACTCCCCATAATGTGTAACTCTCCCACCTTGATCTGACTAAATTCTATTTTAAAATATGAACAAGTAATTTGTGAACATGGACTTTAATTGAATTGTGCTTGTTTGTTTCTCATTATCTTCTCATATTATAATTTTACTAATTACTGATTTAATAACTATTCAACTATTATCACATCTTTTAAATTTCTATTTCACCACACATTTTAATTCATTATAATTTCACATGATAAAACATTAGTTAAAAATGAGACTCCAGATCCCTTTCTTCTCTTGATTTGACCATGACATGCCACAGACACCCTTAAGAGCTTGTTTGATTTTTGTTATTTGTCTAAATATAGGGAATTTATAACGAAGAGAGAGATAAAATGTGTATTAAAAATGTAAAAAAGTTTAAAATATCTAGTTGTAATTGAACATTTATAAAATTAAATGTCAAATCAATAATAAGTAAAATTATAAATTAAAAAAATAATAAAAAGCAAACAAGCTTGGCAGCGCAAATAACGATGAATTTTGCTCTTACTTATCATTTCACCTTGACATGCCACAAACACCTTTTTTACTGGAGCAAATAAAAGCTGCGTACGATGAATTTTGCTCATGCTCCATGGCACGCGCTTTTATCATGAAACAGTGGGGCCTTTGAGTTAAAAGAAAAAAAAATTTACAAAAATAATTAAAAATGATGTGGGAAGAGGAAATTCCAATAAGTAGAGTTTGTCTGACTCAATTTAATTGTCAGACATAATTAAAAATAATTTTTCCCTTTATTGTCTAACTTCTCTAAAAAATCAACTTATTGACGTCATTATTCTATTATTATATTTTTCCTTATTATTACACTTTTTCTTATATTTCTTTTTAATTATTTAATTTAATATTTTTATTTTGAGACTTTATCTACAAATTACATTTTCGTTAGATATATCTCATATTTGCCTAATCTATATATATAAGTAGAATTTGTCTGACTCAGTTTGATTGTCGGGAACAATTAGAAATAATTTTTCCGCTCATTGTCTGGCTTTTTTAAAAAATCAACTTGTTGACGTCATTATTCTATTATTATACTTTTCCTTATTGTTATACTTTTCCTTTTAATTATTTAATTTAATACTTTTATTTTGGTACTCTATCTACATATTATATTTTGGTTAGATATATCTCACATTTGCCTAATGAGTTTGAATTACACGAAAATAAATAATATATCAATCTTGATTTCAATATTACTTTCCTTATTATTATACGTTTCCTTTTAATCATTTAATTTAATATTTTTATTTTGAGACTTTATTTACATATTACATTTTGGTTAGATATTTCTAATATATTTTGTTCTCCTACTGTATTGTATTTTATTTTGTCAGTATAATATGTCCGTGAAACACACGAGTGTGAAACTAATATAGATTATGCTATAGAGTTTTATTGTCTTTAAAGGAAATAAAAATAAGAATTAATAAAAAAAAGTATTGGTTCAATTATTATACTTTTCCTTATTGTTATACTATTCCTTTTAATCATTTATTTTAATATTTTTATTTTAAACTCTATCTACATACTACATTTTAGTTAGACGAATCTTATATTTGCCTAATGAATTTGAATTATATGAAAATAGATAATATATCAATCTAGATTTCAATATTATTATTATATTTTTCCTTATTGTTATTTTTTTCCTTTTAATTATTTAATTTAATTTTTTTATTTTGAGATTCTATATACGTATTATATTTTAGTTAGATATATCTCATATTTACCTAATGGATTTCAATTTTACTTTGTTCGATTATATAATTTTATGATTTTTTGTTCTATTACTTCATTATATTTTACTTTGTCACTATAATATGTCTGTGAAACGTACGGATGTGTGAAGCATAGTATGTCCTTAAATACACGTGTGTTCCGAAATTAATATAGAATTATGCTATCAGATTTTATTGTATTTAAAGAAAATAAAAAATAAGAATTAAAAAAAATTATTGGTTCAACGAGATGGCGATGAACTAATAACAATAATTTAAAATTATGTCACCAAAATAAAGAATTGATTGCATGCTACTTGCAAAAGTAGGAATGCACATTAATTCCATGCATGTCGTGTTTTTTAGTTTTTTTTTATGATATTAAATTTGACAAACACAATTTTGTTATATTTTATGTATCGAGTGAAAATCTAGTGTTCTAAAAAACCCACTTATTAGTTTTGAAAATGAAGACCTAATTTCGGCTTTTTTGTACGTCTCATACTTTTTATAACACTGGCTAAATTTCAGTATCTTTAGAAAGTGGATGATCAATAATAGATCATGTTTGATCCTCTTTATCAAAATACATTATAATTTCATATACTACTGATTTGATAACTATTCATTTATAACTACAAATTTCAAATTTCTATTAAATCTACATAATTCATTTCACCTCTTCATAATTTTTCTTTATAAATCAATTAACATAAATTGAATCAAACAGTCTCTTAAGAGCATATCTAATGTATAGTTATAGTCATGGAATAAATTGACAATTGTCAAAAAAGTACTTATTTAGCACACTAAATGCTTAACATTGTCATGGAGAATTTATCCAATCAAAAAATTTCTCTCACTCTATTTTTTCAAAACACCTAATCATAACTTGCCAAATATAGGATATTGGCATTATTGTATTAGAAGATTTTTTAAATGTAATATCAAGATTATTTGATACATATACACTTAAGACGCTTGACATTAATTTTATATTAGAGATGCTCTAAGAGTAATATTAATGTTGAGAGAAAAATGTCAATGGAAAAAATTAGTGGCGGAAAATGAACACCTAATCAAAGGTTGGCGTGTTTCTCTAAATTGTCTAACAGGCTTTTCAAGTAGTTCCATGTATAAAATTAATCTATTACCACTGGTTGACAAGAGTTGCTTAGTAAACCAAAAAATGCATAAAATATTATTAATAGTGAAATATATAAATAAATTTGAAGTCAATATCAATTGGATATCTCGTCTTATTCAAATAAAATGTAAATGGATAAGAGATGCCTTGAGGATCGGTTATAGATGGAACACATTCAAGAAGCCGATAAAATCAAATGTTCAATCACTCTTTTTCTGAGTTGTCCACATGAACAAATTCTTGAACCTTCATCCCATATATAAGACTTGTGATTGAGAAACCCAACCAACTAGAGGAGAAATGTCAAATTATTCCAATTCCCATAAATAAAATAAAATAATATAAAGCCAAAGTAATTGGATACATATATGATGATATGCTTGAAGAAAGATGCCACTATTTATTAATTAATTTACAAATAAGTGGTCTGTCCCAAAACATAACTTATTTGGTCATATTAATTAATTAATATAAACTATATTTTGTTGAGTGCACGTTTTGTTAAGCTTGAATTTGAAGTCACCGTCACCTTCATAGTAAGTAAAGTCCTCTAATTAGTTATTAGTCATTATGTACAATTGTTAAAATAAATAATTTCTTATTTTTAAAGGAAAAAATGAACATGGTTTCCACTACTTTTGGTAAAATGAATACGTTTTATTTATAAAGAAAGAATCAAAATAGAAACAAGTTGACGTTCCTTGTATTTGCATCCATTACCATATATGCTCAAAACATTATTGTGAATTATTTTTATGTTTTGTCATCGATAAGATTCTTATTATGTTCCTTCCAAATGGGACGTCATTAATTCATTATTATGGAACTTCAAGTTATATACTACTATTAGGAATAATATATATATATATATAAATATTTGAAAGATGTGTGTTTATTTAAATAGTCATTATTTACTTGTTCAATGGTACTATTTGACTTCGTAGTTTTATTTAATTACTACATAGACAGATTGGTGCAATGAATCTATTATTGGTTTAAATTTATTTAATGTGTGTTTACTGATCAGCATATGTTAATTGATGATTGAGCTGGGAGGAATGCAATTAATTAACCTTTTAGTCTCGTTAAATACATGTGATTTCATAAATTAATAAATTTTTTACTGATTCATTGATCATAAATTAAAATATTGTTTAATTAATTAATTAATTAATTAATTAATTTCGCATAATGACAAAGTTTTTCTAAATTAAAATACAATTATTAGTTCGTCAAAAATAAATAATTAATTAAACTGTTAGGTGCAAATAAATGTTCTCTGGGAGCTGAAAGCCTGAAACGGTGATCACACCTACCTAATAATCTAACTAAATAGACAGTTTAGAGACCATTTACTTTTGAGAAGCACACACTTATACGTGAAGCATTATTATTGGTTGAAATGAAAATCCACATTTTATATATAGTTTGTAATTTCATTTATAGGAGTTTCATTTCGTTTGTACTGTTGATTTTTGTGCGCTGTATTTCAGTAGAATATATATCTATATGCACTTATACTGTTATGATGCAGATTGTAATTGTACTTAAAAAAAAATCTCCATAAAGAAAATAGTCAGACATGATTTCTTAAGTACGATAAATTTGGTCATAGCTATATATATGAGGGTTGATGATTCAGCGGAGTTGGACAACCCATAACCGTTATATAATAATTACATTACATAATTTTGATTTCATTACATCACCATCATTATAGTTGTATTTTAGGAAAATTCTATTTGTAAAAAATCTTTTACAAAATATTTTACAAACAAAGAGTGATTTTTGAGTTTTGACCATATTGTCCGTGTATATTATGTGATTGAGGGAAAAGTTACGTAGGGTAAGATGGTGAGATTATCATGTTTTGTAAAATATTTTATAAAAGATTTTTCTCGAATAGAAGAACTTTGTATTTTAACATTTTCTTCAACGTCTAAAAGAAAATTCTCAAAGAGGCTAAAAAGTTGCAATGACAAAAAAATAAATAATTAATAAGATAATAGAGATGAAATCGTCAATAGTATACATCAACAAATGAATTACAAAATTTTTTACAAGACCACGTGCATCTCACGTGTGGTTGACTAGTCTAACTAAAAAGGCACAATTTACTATTTGTGAGTAATACAACATCCTTACTTATATATATGTTTTTTTTTTTGTTTTTTTAAAGGGAAGGGAAAATATTAGTTTTCATTAGATGAAAAATCATCCCGTACATCAAGGCATAAGAAATGTTGATGATGGCACAGGAGTAGATAAAATACATGAATTACTATAAGAATGAGCACAACATACTAACTCATGAGCAACGACATTAGCTTCCCTTTTACATGTTCGACCTTGAAGTTGTTTCTTGCACTCAAGAGTAATTTACAGTCCCGAACCATTGGGCCGAACTCTGAGTGATCTTCTTTTTCATCAGCCAAAGCATCAGTAATCGCCTTGGCATCCACCTCAGTATATACATGTATTTAGTATACATTAATGGGACCAGCATGATAGGTTACTTTAGCGTCACAATATTTTCCTTTCTTCCTGTCTCTTTCACCGTCAATTTATTTATGGGTAAACACATACGCCACTCATTTTTGATAGCTTCCAATCAGTTGCGAAAAGTCTCGACTTTATCCCTTCAGGGGGCCCAAAAAAAAAAAAAAATTCCCTCTACTCCCTTCATCTCACTAAAATAAATATGTTGCTATTTTCACTAAAATTAAAAAAATTTCAATTAATATTATTGAAAATGGAAATGAAATATTTAAAAACATTTGACCAATATAACATTTAATTTACTACTTATTTTATTTTTTGATAATGATACACATTAGAAAACGGCATATGAGTAAACTAATATTTCAACTATATATCAATAAAAAAAGTGATTTATAATTTGAAATGAACGGGAAAAGAAAACAAATCTATAATCTATACTAGTGGGAGGGCGGGGGTATTCAAAGAGCATCATAAATCAATTTGTCTATTTGCTTGGGATTACACGCCTTAAAAGTCATCTTCAGTAATATATTACTGAATTATTGGTAGTAACCTTTTCAAAGGCTTTTGTTAGTTATAAGTACACGAAGTCATAATCAACCCTGGATAAGCTCAAAGGCTTAGGAAATTTTATTTATTGTTTAAATTAAAGATGACAAAAAAGTGAAGAAACTAATTTTACTTTTTTAAGCTAAGAGGAGTACTGCTATAACGATGAGTATCAACTCAAATCTCAATCAAACCAACTATAAGCACAATAATGTTCATATAAGTAGATTCCGTTCATATGTACTGTAAATCAAAAACTGAAAGATAGGATAGGAAATATCATTTTAAATAGTAAGGTTGGGGGGGGGGGGGGGGGGGGGGGGGGGGGGGGGGGGGGGGGGGGGGGGGGGGGGGGGGGGGGGGGGGGGGGGGGGGGGGGGGGGGGGGGGGGGGGGGGGGGGGGGGGGGGGGG
>CAVNYN010239829.1:0-18105 GCA_963692815.1 Nyctanthes arbor-tristis | reverse complement strand
TTTTTTTTTTTTTCTTTTTTTACAACTTTCTCAATAGTCAATACCTTCGTGCCATCCAGGTTCACCACATGGAAAAAGCGAAGGGTATTGTACACATGTAGAAGGAAGAATTCAAATAACTCAATTTAGTTCCTCTAATAGTCTAAGCTTTTTATATAAGATGGTCAAACAATATAGACATATACTTTACCCAGGAATAGATACATGCATATGTTAATCAACATTAAACTCAGAATTTCACTGGAAGTGACCTTTCTCTTAGAAGTTTAGAAGAGTTAACATTGTTCTACATAAAAATCTAGAAAACTAAACAACTTAACAATATTTGAGCGAAAATATTTCAATAAAAATTTTCATCTAACCTGTTCATCCTCTATAATTTGTTTGGAAACATGTTTCATGGACACTCACCTCAATGGTTATCCTAAAACTTTAACACTGTACAACCCATCAAAATAAATTCTAATTATTATTGGAATTTGGAAACAATTTAAAATTAAATCTATTAGCTATTTAAACATATCAGAGGAATATAGAACTGAAATATGCGCAACTCGTCTTTGTCACTCTTAGAATTTAAACTGCAAGTGCATGTATGGAATTCACCCATTTATACACCACTACATTTATACACTGCTACACATAACAGACCCAATATTCAATAGAAATGGGACTCCTACTATTTTCTTTTCTAAATTTCAAACATGCTTAATGATAAAAATTCTTATGGAGATTATGAATTAAATAGCTGTATATATATTCCCCAAGAAAACTAATTCTTTTAACAATAATTCTTCTAATGATCATCTACTAAGAATGAATTATCTTTTATCACCAATTGACTGGGAATTTTCTTGGTAATAATGGTTTTAAGTTCCATTTTAAATTGTTTAGATGATAATAGTTCAGATTTTTCTCTTTGAGTTTGAATTCTGGGTTGGGAAGCTAAAGACAAGAGCCCTCAGTTGGGTAATTCCTAGCCTTGATCTTGATAATTAAGCATGCGCACCAAATTCACTTTGGTTGGACATACTTTCTTGATTGCCAGTAAGAAAAGAAATAAAAACAACTAAGGAAAGAAATAATAAGCTGAAGTTTTCACCCCACAAGTCACAACAAACAAAAGATCAGGCATTAACATAAAGAAAATCATTAAAAGAAATAATCGAATTTGTATAAATACCTTGCGAAAAAAGAATTATGCTTATTTCCACAGATTTTGTCAGGATATATCATCCAAGAAACATTACATGAAACACTGCAAATCATTTTTCACCGAATAAGGAAAATCATTAAAAAAAATAAAATAAAATCTTGAAAATAGAAAATATAAATTAAAAAAGAAAGGGCTTACAGGCTTGGTTCTGGAATTTCTTGAACAGAAGCTTCACATTGGAGAGTGGCAGAAGCCTTAAGTGTGAAATTAATGGCAGATTTTCATCTCCATTCCAAGCATCGACTTTAACAAAATTCCAAGTTTTTGAGTTATTCTTTACATTGAGAATTTTAGAACTCAGATTCCTGCTCAAATTATAGAACCCAACATCGGTAGCTCTTCCAAGATTCACCTGTAAGCTTCCAATAACTCAATTAATCGAGACCCAATTAATCGACCCAGCAAGATTCTTGAATGGCTCTACCAAAAAGAACATAAAAGGACACCAAAATCGAGCACAAAACCGACGAAATTGAAACGGGAAACTCACAAATCAACACAAAATTGACCTCGAAACCCACAAATCTAAATGACAACACATACCTACCTAAAGGTCGAAGACGCGCGACACTGGAGAACACAATCGGAACTCATCTGTTATCAAAGCTTCGGGTCAGTGACGGAAAGAGACAAACGTACATAGAGGCATTCTTGATAGGGTGTGAGTTTTGTGGCTACCTGTCAATCACTTTCTTTTGCAAAACAAAAGGAAATAAAAAAAACAAAAGGGGAAAAAAAACGTAAACCACAAAAACCTGGTAGACGAGACGACGATGCTAAACGACAAAATTGTGTTGACGATGGGCCCCACAAAACCAGCTCTTTTATTATAGTAGGGTATGTATGTATGTATGAAGTAGTTTCCAATCAGAGTCAAAGTCTGATGTATACTCATTCTTTATTAATATGCTTAGCTTAATCAAGATTATTATTGTTCATGCAGGATGCTTTGACCAATATGTCAATGATTTGGCCAATGAAGTGAGGCGCCATGTAACGCCCAAAAATTTCATTTTAATTAAAATAATTTTCTAGTCATTTGGTATTTTTCTGAAATTTTTAGGAAGAAAATAAAGTATCATATTTGATTTTTATAACAAAAATGAAGGATATTTACTTATTTTAAGATGACGATTATCTGTTAAGGATAACTATGAAATTTACACTAGGGTGAATGTAAAGTTTAATTGTGGTTAGACCCTCAAAGAAAACTATAAATAGGGGTGAAAAATAGAAATTTTTATACAAATATTCAGAAACTCTCACGATACGTTGCCAAAAAATTCTCGCTGTCTCCTGGTTGACTGTAGTAGTTGTGGTCGATCGGAATTTAAATTTCGGTCTACCACACGACTGAGATGTTGAAAAATTTCAACATCCGGTCGACCACAAAATATTGTGGTCGACCAAGGTTGTAACTTTACAACCTTTTGGTCGACCGCAATTAAGGCGGTCGACCGTAAAATAACGTTATTTATATTTTATTATTATTCTTTATATTTTTTATTAAATGGTAATTTATACGATGTAAGAGTTAGTTATTCAAACATTGTGACTAATAGAGGTAAATATGATAATTCCACTTACAGTTCAAAGTTTGATTTGTTGAGTATATATTTCCTACGTGCGATGCTTGGCTGATATATATGTTTATTATTGTGCATTAGTAGATTGATATTATTATGCCGTGCTACTTATACATTAATAGGTTGATATTATTATGTCGTGCGTAATGTGTTTCACGCCATGTGTAAATCCATTGCGTATAAATGTTTATGCAGATGATTAACATATATAATGTGTATGTCATGATATTATCAACCAGCAGAAGATGATGAGTTGAGTGATGATGATGCAATAGATGATTGTGTGAGGTCCCCATATAATGCACCGCTTATGTAGTCGTCCAGGTGGATATGCAACTTGGAGGTAATGTATCCCTCGTGACTGTTGGAGGCTCAGCGGATGGCTAACCGGGTATATACATTGGATGCAGTGTTAGGGGCTCGGCGGCCCACTGTCTGGGTATATATACTGGACGTAGTATTGGGGGCCCGACAGTGGATATGATATGGCCAGACTTTGTCTTTTGATATTGGTAAGTCCTTAGCAACGGTCAAGGCATGGTATGTCTTTAAGAATAAGGCATGTGCGCACTGTATATATACTAATAAGCTTTATTTATGACGAGCTCATGCGGTGTTTTATACGTGAGATGCGAGCCCTGTGTGATTGATTCTTTGTGTGAAGGGGTATCAGTTTATTTAATAGATAATATGATCATGGCATGCATGTTATTATATTTATTGAGTCTTTATGACTCATGTAGTTACTTTGTACTATAAATTTATGGAAGTTCAAAGAAGGAGATCGGAAGAGCGTGCGCTATGCCAATTTTATTGAGGTAAATCATTCTATTCCGTTGTGCCTAATAAAATACTATATTTTTGAGAAACAGGGCGTTACACGCCAACTGAGTGTTTAATGAAGAGTGGGGTTGAGGCCACATTCTTTCAAGCTAGAAAAATTAAATAGCTTATTTCAAAACTCTAGCTGTTGAAATATCAAAGCCGGGTGTTTTGAAATGGTAATTGTTTTCAGAAATTTTACACTGGGATTTGGTACATATTAGTCATATTTTGAGTTTATTAGTAGTATCAAATAAACATTTGGATTTTATGTCGACTCTCAACAAGTATCATTTCTGCTATAACTGTTAAAATCATAACGTCGAGTATCATTTCTGCTATAACTGTTAAAATCATAACGTCGACTACATAATTAAAATTACAACCTGCAGAATAAGAACTTAGTATCTGATTATATAATAAAATACATAATAATAATAAAGCCATAAAGTAGATTATCCTATTTGTTCATTCTCTTGCTTTGCTTGTTTGATACGATAACGTTAATAATTATTGATGACAAACAGATACTTGCTTGTTTAATGCTATGGAATATTATGTGAACAATTATTTCCCCAAAAATATTGTGAGGTTCAGACTCGGATCCAGATCTGCTGTCCCCAAATCCCGTCTCGCTCGCTGTCCCCCCAATTAAATCCTTACACGTGTTTAATTAATTAATTAATTAATATTTGATTAACTAAGAAAATGCTGACTTGTAAATTAAATAAACACGTGTAAGGCTTTTATTGGACGGACAGCAAGCGAAACAGGGTTTGGGGACAGCAGATCCGGACTCTTCAGACTCACCTGTCTGAAACGTCATTTACCAAAATGTCCACTAACAAATGTCTGTTTTTGGTTGCTCTCTTCTTCTGTTTAGTTTTCAATTTATGCAATTTCCCACATCTTTTGCCCTTAACCACCCACCTAATTACCACTCTCTGGTCATGGTCACTGGTCAGTAAACTTCATTTTTCAAGGTCTTGATTGCTTCCAACTTCACCTCCCGACTGGTGTTTTCTTTCTAGCTCTCTTGTATATGCTTATTTGTGATTTTTGGTGGGATTTTAGGCTGTGAACGATTGCGTGTAGGTGTAGCCGTGTACCGAAGTCTCTTGTCTGTATAATAAAGTATAAACCAAAGCACGTTAAATTTTCCCGTGGTGTAGCGGTTGTCACCACTACTTTTGCAGAATCATGATGATATCTTTCCTGAAAACCAACAATCCAGACTCAGTGTTGTGAAAATAGAAGATGACGGCAACCATTACTTCACCCAAGGAGTACCAATTTGCAGGCCTCATTCGAATGAGCTATTGTCGCTGATGCTGGTGCCAGTGGCCCGTCGGATGGCGTTATTTTCTAGCAACGATGGTTGTTTTTGGCGGTGGTCGGAGTTGTACAGGTTGAGTGGACATAGATATTGAAGATGAGGATCCAATTGCAATTTTTTAAGATTGTAAATTTAAATATATATACCCTTATATATATAAGGGTGCAATTGACTTTTACACTTAAAAAGTAGTCATTTGGTCCATTTTTTAAATTGACCAAAAAATTCTAAAGGGTAAATTTCACAAAATGTCCCCAGCCTTTGCAAATAATAACAATTTCATCCATAACTTTTTTTAAAGACTTATGTCCCCACTTTTCAAACATATACACAAAATGTCACTACATACTATTTTTGTCAATTTTTATTACTCACTTTTACAATATAGACCCTTTTATTTAAATAAAAAATTTAGAACACAAAAATTTTAAAAATTTATTTTGATCTCTCTACCATTTTTTCTTTCACACACTTCAACATATTCATCCGTATATTATTTTCTCATCCACCTACTTAACATAAAATATAAATACACATTAATATATTATTTTTTCTATTCACTTACTTAACACCACCACCACCATAGTCACTTTAGACAATAAACTCTTTGAAATTTAAACCAAACTAAGTAACAATAATTGAAATGTGATTGATATTTAAGTCATAAAAATTAGAATGATTAAAAACATACGAATTTTTTCTTGTGAAAAAAATTGAATGATTTAATTATTGGAAAAAAAAAGAAAGAAAGGCTTTCTTCCTCTTTTTATTTCCGCTACAACCTTTATCATTCTAAAATTTTACTTCTATATAGAGTTAAAAATGAAGGTAAATCCCCTTTTAATTATCTTTAGATCCAACTTAACTCAAGCCCTTAACTTACCTCACTCCCAAAAAAAAAAAAAAAAATGGTGAGCGAAATGATTGTGATAGTAGGAGTAACTAGTTGGAGAAAGTAACATATTCTTTTTTGTTCTTTTATTTAAATATTTTAGATTTTTTATAAGGTTTTTGTACTAATTTCTTTTTATTTCATACAACAAGGGTAAAATGGTCATTTTGTAAGTATATAAAAGTGAAAATAGATAGAAATTATCAATAAGGACCTTTTATGCATATTTTTGAAAGATTGGAAACATATAGCTTTGAAAAGAGGTTAAAGATGAAATTGTTACTTTTTACAAAGGTTGAGGACCTTTTGTGGACATGAATTGATCCGCAAGCATTTGAGAGATAAAAGAGAAAAAGAGGCAGAAATAGAGTGGGACAAGAGAGAAAAATGAATAAAAATATAGGAAAAGAAAAAAAAAGCAGGTGGAGAGAAATTTAAAAATAATATTCTATTTGTCTCAAATATATAGTCTATATAGTTCACGTTGTTTTCATTATTTTACAGATTTATTCTTATTTAATATTTAGTTAAAAATATCAATTTTAAAGTCTACTCATTAAATAAGGGTAAATTAAGAACGTTGATTTCGAAATATATATTTCCAATATAATTTTTAATCTATGTGAAGAAGCATAGTCAACTATACATTTGGGACAGATGGAGTAATAATAATAAAATAATAGTGAAAATAGTGGAGATGAAAGTAGATATTTGGTTTAGCAATTCACAGTTCACACAATGAAGAAAAAATAAAGAAAAAGTGTGGTAAAAGCAATATTCTAAAAAGGGTGAGGCGTGGAAAAATGTTAAGGTCGAATATTGAGTCTAGACGCACTTAAGTACACCAATACGTGATAAACGTACAATTAATACATGATAAAGTGCAAAACATGACAAACAGTGAAGCTTAAGTTTCGAGTATAGGAGTCGTCTAGGTGAGCTTTTTAGAACACTTAGTAAAAGAAATTAAAGTTATTACTAAAAAAATATAGAAAACATATGAGATTCATTATTTATTCATTATTTGTTTATTTATTATTATTATTATTATTATTATTATTATTATTATTTTGGGTGTATTTCTCCCTTATTGAACTTTAGACTATGACTTTTTGGCTTTTGCATTCGATATGCTGTCGTAGAGCACAAAGTAAAGGGTAATTTAGCTTATTTTTTGGGCTTATTTGCGTTGGAGACTTTTTGCATTTGAGGCTTACTTTTTAGCGTTTTTGTTAGAAGGGGATTTTTGTTTGAAATGTGGTTAGAAAAATAATAATGTTTTTCACCTCTCGCAGAGAGGAACTTATCTTGCTCTGCTATCTTTCTTGAAGGGCCGTTTCGAGAGATTATGCTTGTCAGCTTCTTATTTACTTGCTGAGAGTGGTGGTCCTCTAGGGGGGTATAAGCGTTTCGATTTGTAGCCCTGATGGACACATCTTTGGTGGTGCAATTGGCGGTAACCTAATGTCTGCAAGTCCGATGCAGGAATGCGTTTGATTGCTTGTCACATCGTGCCTGGCTTAAAATCTGTCAAAGTTAGAATACCTGCGTTGATTGTTGACTGATATATAAGAGCTGCTAACAAATAAGAAACTTGTCGTGGGAACTATTAATATTTGTTAAGCAGGTTTAGTGTGTTTTCTTGAAATTTAACAGGAGTCTCTTGATTAATTGGCCGGATTTCTATTCCTGTTGAGAGTTGGATCCTGTAAACTTTAATTTGCAGTACTGTTTGAAAATGAATTAATATTATTTTACACCTTGTGTGTATGAAAGTTATAAGTAAATATGTACTCTGGAATTGCTCATTTATGTATTAAAAACAAAAAGGAAATTAAAGATGTATCAATTTTCATTGAATTCTATTTGCTTCGGGTTGGGGAAATAATATGGGTACGAACAGTACACCGGGTGCTAACCAGTAAGTTGTCATTCCTATTCAGCTCCATGGATGTAATCTACTATTGAAGAGCTTAAAGAAAATAAATGAATACTATACTTTCAAATAATAAATACAAGATATACAAAAACTTGAATTTTTATAAGGACTGGAAGATTTAAAGTTTTAAACTGTAATTCAAAGAACATGAAAAAATACTGTTTATTGGCAGGCCTATAGTGTTTATTGGCAGAGAAATCCCCATTGGGATGTTTATTACTGGTAACTGAAAGGCATACAATACGACATATCCACTACAGTGCTTAAGCCTTTTCGAGCAGCTTCTTTATATCCTTCTGCAAAGAAATGCGAGGGGAAAATTTTAAGAACAATAACTCTAACAACATTTTCGAAGTAGAGATCATCATACGGTAGGATCATGTTTACCTCGATGCTAAGAGGAGATGTGGTGGGAGCATAACGATCAACAACATGACCCTCTTTGTCAACAAGGAACTTGGAGAAGTTCCATTTTATACTGTCTCCCAAAAAGCCACCTTTGCTCGACTTCAGGAACTTGTAGAGTGGAGCAGCATTGGAACCATTTACATCAATCTGGAAACAAAGCAAGATCAACGTTTAAACTTCAACCAGGACAGTATAGATAAAAAATTGAAAGGACAAGTACATATGTCATATGTTAACCCGAGACATGATATAATCTTAATCCTTTTTCTTAATGATGTCTAATGCTGTTGTGTATGTGGTCTCTTGAACTTCACAAGTAGCTCTATTTATCACATTTTACAAAGTATAATAGCTAATGCATTTTTTAAAGAACCGTCATGGGAGTTTCATTTTTGTGGTTCAGATTTCAGATAAAAGAAATAGTTTAACAAAAATCCAATAGTACCTTGTCAAATATGGGATACTCAGCCTTGAATCGGGTGCAGGCAAACTGTTGAATTTCTTCATTATTGCCAGGTTCTTGAGAGCCAAACTGATTGCATGGAAACGCCAGTATCTCCAAACCTGTGCGGAAGGAAAATTATTACTCAGACATTCTACAAAATACAGTACTCCCTATCGTTCTTGTTAGATGGCCAAAATAGTAGTGTGTGCGCCCAATCATTAAATCCCCCCCCCCCCAACAAAAAAAAAAAAAACCCAAACGAAAAAAAAGAAAGAAAGAAAGAAGAGAGGGGGAGGGGGTTAACGACTACCAGAACCAGAAAAGGAAACCAAGTCAAACCTTGATCTTTGTACTTCTCGTATAGCTTTGTTAACTCTGTGTAATTTGAATTGGTAAGGCCACTGCACATACAAAGCATAAGATTATTTTCTTTAGAAAAGGAGTGCGAGTATACAACGGTTGGTGCATAAATAAAAGGAGAATTCAATCTCAAATGGAATAAAAAAACAAGTCTCGGAGCTAGCTTGCAAGGATACTGAGAAATGTGCTTTGACTGTAAGACCGTGTGAATCATTTTAGCAATCATTAGAAAGAGGGGGAAAGTAAAGAACAGATAAATCAGTTCATGACATAATAGTAAAAGCTTTACATCAGTATTACTCATTGCAGATAGGAAGTTCAAAAAAATGGCCAACGACAGCTTTTCAATCACCTAATTGGGTTATCGACTTATTTTCTTCCACAAAGAAATTACAGCAAAACAAATTAATTGAATCTACAGCCTCAGAAATAGCACAAGCATAATTATGTGAGGACATCTAGATATTTCCTCTCAAAAAAAATACAACTTTTCTTCCGTAGAACACATAGCATGTATTTATATGACCAAATCAAGCACACATAAAAAAGATTAATGGTCATTTTCTCTATTGATCATGTTCTCATAGTCAAATATTTATAAGTCAAATCAAGCATAAAGTGGAACTTTTCTTAAAAGAAGGAAATAAACTGCCTCAGAAGCACTACCACATACCACTGTGATGCAACATTAACAATCAGCAGGACTTTTCCTTTGTAAATGCTCAAATCAACGTCATTCCCTTTAGCATCCTGTAACCATACAAATTTTAGAACATAGCAATATATATTAGCTACTATTTCTATTTAAGGTGTGCTGGAAAGGAACAATTCATTCGGACACGAGAAACATGAGTAAAGGTCCAACAGATAACTGGCTCGAAATAGAGACCGCCCTATTAAAGATCAAACATAGTCCCATTTGTTGCTATGCTACAATTAAATGATCACAACTTTGCACGCACAACATTGAAGTTGAACCAAGCTGAACTTATTATCCACAGGCAGCACAAAACTACTTGCAACACATAATACAAGGATCCTAAAATCTGCTCCATAATGTGCCAAACCGAATATGGGCCGACAGTATGGTTGGCACTTAAACTAGGACTTGAAATGAAAAATAACAAAATTGTATCACATAAAGATAGATCTTTACCTTAATTCTGTCAAGTATACAAAAGTTTCCCAACTAGTATATATGATGTAACGCTAAAATCATTGTCTGTCTTATTTTTTTCTTGGACTAATGTTGACTAGGTTTTTCTTATTTTTCTTCCAATTCAAGATCCTCCATAAATTTTCCAGTTCATGCGCAACTTTCACAAGCTCACACAACCTATTCAGAAAACCGTAATCAGAATTACTGGTTAAAGGAATGAGGATTGGACCAGACCGGCCAGTACTAAAAACTTAGTACCCTGTCTATATAAATCTCTTGTATCAGTTTTACTTTTTATCCCCCACTAGACCAAGATCTTAGAACTACATAAAAGAAAAAGAGGCTGAAACAAATAGAGAAGAGGTCCAAGAAAGATACCAAAAATAAAAAATCCATAAACTTCACCAAAAGAATCATGAAAACCCATTAAACAGAACCCAAAGAGAAGCATGAATAATAGTTTAACAAGATTAATAAACAAAAATAGGTGAAAATTAGATACCTTAACGGTGAAATCATGAACTGACTGTGGTGGACTTGAATTGCTTGCCATTATAATCGAATCTCAAACCTAAAATCGAGTCTTTTGGTGTAGAAGAGAAATCGAAGAAATATGCCCCTTCAAGAACGGAAGATTGTAATGCCTATATATATATATATATAGCCTTTGCTAGCAAGGAAAGTCAAATCAAAATCGTGAGCTTGGAATTCATGGCAGGCTGGCACGTGAAGATGCATTTCGCACGTGGAAGGTAATGATTGTGCCACGTGTCAACACATTGTCCTTGCTTTAATATTCATGAGCTTAGATGGCTAGGATCAATTTAAGTATTAAACAAAGATATATGAGCGGCTGATTAGTTCTTTTAAGTGTGAACATGATAGTTTGCCCCGTAGATGCTTTTCAAACTTGACACAAACTCATTTTATGTAAGGGCTTTTTTTATCCTCTTTTTATTATTTTAATTATAATTACATATTTTAAATTTTCATTAGATTTCTACTACTCATTTTATTTTTCCAAAATTTTTACATTATAATTTGATTCCATAATGAAGAATCAAACACCCACTAAAATTTGGTAAGACCAATTTTGTAGTATGTATTTTCTATGTTGGGTTGTACAGTTGATATTCTTAATTGCACTCAAATTTATGTTATGTGCTTCATGTTTTGGATACTTCTAAGGTCAATTTCTAATGGTTGCTTGTCGAACTTATCTTCTCATTATAATGGATTCTAGAATCTGAAAGGATTAAGCAATTAAGCATTTCCTTTGCCCTTCGTCATATGAACAATGGGAGACGAATTTTGGGTAAAGCTTAAAAAGAACAAAAATATGGAGGAGAACATTTCTAATTCTAATTCTAATTCTAATGTGGGAAAAAATCTAAATTTAGGTTTTTCTCCCACCAAATTATCTAAGGGCCAAAAACTCAAATTTGGAGGCGCAAAAATTTAAAGGAATGGCCAAACTTTAGTCATGATCTTCTCGTTTATATAGTGAGAGATCATCTTTATTTAAATTTAGCCTCTCTTTTGGGCTTCTTCAGCCTCATTTCCCCCTTCATTTTGTCCCTCACATTGGAATGCTCTAAGAGCATGTTTAATGCTGGAGAAAAAAAAATTTAAATTTGTGTTTTCCTCTAACATGCCAAATAATATTAGGGAATGTGCCACATATACCAAATTTATATGACATCAATGTCTCCGGATAAAAAAATGACTTAAAATCAAAGAGAGTTTAACCGCGTATCAAATCTCTTGTACTGTGACAAAACCAAATCTTTTGTGCTGTTCTTTTAGATCGACACAGCCATTGATTCTTATCTTTTGCAATCAATTCAATAATTAACTTTAAATATACAAATCTTTTTCGTGATTTTCCTTTTTCCTTTTTGACATCATTCTTTTCCACAATTTGAAAGTTACTTGTTATCCAAAATTTTAACAGTTACCATTTTTCGTCTGACTTCATGTACCCAAACGTGCTGCCATACGAGTATCTAGGGCTGGACATCGCGTCAGGCGAGACCGGTTTGCTCCTGACCCGATAATTAACTTTATATATACAAATCTTTTGCGTGCTTTTCCTTTTTCCTTTTTGACACCAATCTTTTCCACAAATTGAAAGTTGCTTTTTATCCGAAAATTTACCAGTTACCATTTTTCATTTGACTTCATGTACCCAAACATGCTGCCATACGAGTATCTAGGGATGGAAATCAAGATGGAAATCAAAGAGTAATTTTGAATGGAGAGAAAATTTCAGATTCTTATTCTGTTTACTTGAGAGAATACAATAGGTTATCAGATATGTATACAAGGAAACAGTAACTAATTTCAGTCTAATAGTAGCAGTAGCAAGACTATATATTCTTCAGTGAGTATGTCTGTGTGTGCAGTGGAAGAAAAAGGCGAAAAGGGAGTAAATTGTGTAATTAAGTAATTGTTTGAATGGCAATACTGGGTCTTCCATTCTTTCTCCTCCGTCGCTGACGCTGTCGTCGTCAGGGTTCCCAGGCACTCTACTTGGCTAGTCCAAGCAAACATGATTTTATTGGGAAAAAAATTTATATATAAAATGGGTCTAACTTGGCTCGGTTTTTCCAGTCGGGTTAAGCAGGATCACCGGGTTGTACCCCACTCAACTCGACTCGACCCGAGTCGGGTTCTCCATTTTACACCCGCGACCAACCCGTTTACCCTTTTAACCCGACTCAACCCGATCCCGTAGAGGGTCGGCCGGTCAGGTTTTCGGGTTTTCGGATTCGATACCCTGGCCTACGAGTATCTTTCCTAGTTCCCACTGGGCCGCTAGCACCGGAAACCCAAATGATGAACCATTGATTATTGTGGCCACTACTGACATCGCTTTCTTTCTATAAGAAGGGTAAAGATGGGCAGGCTGAACCGCCCGAAAAGCCTAGAACCTGCCTGTTCGAGTCGCGGGCCACTGCCCGCGGTCAACCTAGCTGGCTTGTTCAAAGACTTTCGGCCGGCGGTTAACATGAAAAAAAAAAAATTCTTAACATTAAAGATCCGTTTGATATCGTTTATAATATGTAGTATTATAAATGGTAATTATTACTTCATTGAAAATCAATCGGGAATTGACATGTGTCCATCTTTTTTTTTTTGGTTTGAAAGGAGGGCCAGCCTTTTTTTAATAGCAAAAGCAGCCACCATGTTTTTAAATGTATACTGGCAACCTAGCCTTTGCAATAAAGAAAGAAAATATTTCGAAACCCAATACATTTTTTGCGGTTGTCTATTGTGTTTGTCAGGAAAGGAATAATTATAATTATAAATATGGCTCTTATAACTGGTGCCAAAATGAGCCTAAAGCTACCTGCTGCAGCAAGACGCTTCAGGCACTAAAGTTGCCCGCCACTTTTTGACCAAAGGCCACTTTTTGGCCCTTTTGTCAAAAAGTGGCCCTTTTATTTCTTTTTTGTATATTTTCTTGTATTGTATTATCAAGTCATTTCCTTTTTAAATTTGTGTAAACAATATTTTGAAGTTTATTATTAAAATTTTTACTTTTATCTTGTTATATGTTTATTTTTTAATTAGAATTTAAAAATCTAAAAGACTAGTAATATCTCTTAAAAATGTGACAATTTCCCAATGAAGTATTTCAATTGTAATATATTTATCGTAAAATTTAAATATGAAATGTGGCTAAAAATAAAAGAAAAAAGAGGCCCACGTGGGCTGGGTCAATGGTGACCCACATGGACCACGTGAGTGGGCCGAGCCACAGGCAAAAAATCTGGGCCGGACCAGGAAACCTGCACTTGCGGGCTTTTTGGCATTATAGGTCCTACCGGACTGCAAGGGTTGCGGGCCGACCCGACCCAGCGCGCCAGTTTATGATGCAAACCACATTAACACATGGACCATAGTTGAATTCGTCAATGTTCGATGAATTAAAGAAAAGAGACCAACGTGATATTTTGGAATTCGGGGGTCCACTTCTTATTACCAATACAAGTAAAGACGCGCAGCACAGAGTGTAGCTTCAAACTTCAAAGTCCTTAATTCAATTCCTGACGGAAAAAAAGGAGAGACAACATGGCGCTGAAATTGTATATGGACCGGATGTCCCAGCCTTCTCGTGCAATTCTTACCTTCTGCAAGTATAATTTTCTAGTGTTGGTTTGTTATGTCTCTTGAAAATGTGATCTTTTTCCCATTTTTTGGGGCATTGTGGGTGTTGAAATTTTTAATCTTTCTTTTGACCTGATTTTTGTTTGTTGGATCTTTGTTTTCTGAAGGGTAAATGGGATCGAGTTTGAGGAGGTGAAGATTCTGCTTGCCAAATTGCAGCATCGTTCTCCTGAATATACAGGTTCATTTTAATCTGATATATTGATTTAGCTTGTACTGTGATTGAATAAACTATTGTTGAATCCGATGTTTTTCTTTGTGTTTAATGTGGCTTTACTTCAGAAATAAACCCCATGAAACAAGTTCCAACAATAGTGCATGGAGAATTCAAGCTTTTTGAGAGGTACCCCTTACATTTTACTGCTGAAGTTGTACTTACTTTAGTTCCTTGAGGGGAATTATAATAGATCATTGAAGGGAAGAACGACGACCTGAAATGCACACAAGTATTTTTACATTGTTTTGGCAATTGTCAATGGAAAGATCACAATTTCCCAAACCTGTCCTGCCCAAACTATTTATTGACCCAAATGAACCTCATTTGAGTTCTAGCTGAAGTGCCATTGTTCAGTTATGCTAAATGCGTTTAGGATTTGTCCCATCGCGCGAGAAACTGCAAGATAGAATCTTAAAATGATCTTCCACAAAAGCTTGGTCCTTCCATGTGAAGAGAAATTGTATATTCAGTATTGTCTCCTCGTGCCAGTGGAAAGGTGTATAGATGGTGTAAAATTATGTTTCCTAAATGAAAATTATTGCTATTGGGTTCTTCAAGATAGAATCTATCTAGCTTCGGCATTTTCTGGAGTTGGAGATCATTGTTAAGTTCTCTGCTCTGCTGCTTTTGCTGTTAGTGTTGCTTCTCTCAAACAAATTAAATGATCCATGTAAAGTTTTGACACAGAAATGAGTCTGCCATGTGCATGTAGTAGTATTAAAATTAAAATACACCTATACAAGTTCATTCCCTTTTTACCGAATGCATGTGAACATTACAACACCATTATAGTTAGAAATTTTAATTAAAAAAAGGACCCCACTTTTATGTGTAACAGTACAATTTGGTCACAGAGAATGTTTCAATAAACTAAAATAGTGTAAAATTACTAAGAAAGAAGGTCAAGACTTAACTAAGAAAGTTCCGCTTTGCCTCTGTTAGAAGTACTTAAAAATTCATATATGCTTGCAAAGCTTGAACATTTTGAAGTATTTCTACTTTTTTTTACCCTTAACAGATATGCTATTTTATTGCCACTTTGACACACAAGTAAGACCATTGACCTTTTCACTTTTCGTATCCGGATTCTAGAGAAAAAGAATGATGAAATTTAGATTGGACGCTAGCAAAATAAGTGATCCTTATTGCAACTTTCCTGAATCATTAAACAGACACGTTGTAACGCCCCAAATTTAAGAAACTTGGGCCGCTAACTGATTTTTAAAATTAACTTAAAATGCAGAACTTATAACAAAATAATTAAATGCGGAAATCTCATTAACGAATAACAACGAATCTTGTCTAAGAATAAGTGGATTTTTAACAGTCAAATAAAGGAATAATCTGAAATCCTAGAAACATTTAATATAAATTTCAAGTTATGTTTCTAGCAGCCTTCGTCCGTCGTCCCACCACCGGCTCCAAAACATGAAAGTGTTAGTTTGAAAGAATGATTATAAAAATATACTCAGTAGACTCTAGCGCATATTAATCAATTCATATAATAAACATAATATGTAAACATGCAAATAATTCTTTCTTTCTTCCTTGGAAGGATCTTATCTTGTCTTGTCTTTGAGAACAGATATTCTTGTTCTTATGCATCAAAGCAGATACGCGTATCATAAAGAGATCTTAAACATATATGCATTCTTTCCTAAGCATATAATAATATGCAAACTTTCTTGTAATCACATATTTTCACATAACGTTTATCACATAAATCAATTAATAATGCGCAATACTTTAAGAAAACATTTTACAAATTTAGAGTCTACCTTAAGCTTGTGAGTTGAGCTACTTTGAGAGAAATCTACTCGTCTATTACTCTTCGCGCCTCGTCTAGCCAAAAAGAAATTAAATTGTCTTAGAATAATTATTTATGAAAAGGAAATATAAACTTTAGGGACTCAATTAAAACTCTGAAATAGTTTGGGACTGAGACCAAAATGAATATTTAAAAAACGTTTGGGATTGCAATAATGCTTTTCAAAAGGTTGGGGGCTGAGACTGATAATACCAAAACTCTTAGGACCAATTTAAAACATACTCAAAATCTAGGGACTAAAATTGGATACTGTAATTGTTTTGGGTTAAAAGATACCCTAAGAGATAGTTTTGAGCTTCTTTGAAGTCAATAAAATTTCAAGGACTGAGAAGACTCGAAACCAGACTCTGGGACCTGGGTTGCAATTAAAATCCAATAAATCCTTATCCCCTACTGTTTTGTTCCATTGGAGGTCGACGGAAACAGAGAACAGAGGGAGAAGATGGGTGAGGCGAAGGTGGTTGGGGCTAGGTTCGGTCCGAGGGTTCGTGAGAAGGGCTGTGGTTCGATGAAGTAGAGGGTTCAATGGATGGCGAAGGCTCGAGCGGCGAAGAGGGACTCGCGGTCGAGGGAGTACGGTTCGCGGCTGGGTTAGACGATTTGGTTTTCAAGAGTGGTTGAGGCTCGAGGGGTTCGATTTGGGTTCGTGGTCGTGGTGTTCGGTCGAGCAGAGGTGGTTCGAGGAACAGGGCAATCGTGCTGAATGGTTCGTGGTATTCTTGGCTCGGGTTCGTGTGCCTAGGGGAGGAGCACGGGCTCCGGCGTTAGGGTCGCGGTTCCGGCAGACATGAGTTCGCCGACTGGGGTTCGGCTGAGGGACGGAGGATGGCTGTGTACGTGTTTATTTCAAGCCTATATGGGTGTATATGCATCTGGGATTCTTGGGTATTTGTATATGTATGTGTTGTGTATCCATCTATTGGAAGAGGGTAACGAACAAGAACAAGCAATGGGCGTGAAGATGATGATGGCTGGCCGTGTAGAATTTCCGGCGGTGATGGGTGTTGGCCGGTGGTAGGGTGTGCCATGTATATATGTATGGATCGGTGTGTGTGTTTATGTGCCTATCTATCAATGTAAACTGTGTTACTATCTAAAAGAAAACAGGAACAAATTGGCGTGGGAGACAGACCTGGGTTCTGAAGAGAAAGAGTTGTGAATTTCGCTGAGTGTTTTTGTGTGAGAAGCCACGTACGATTTAGGGGTTTATAGGTTTGAGTTAGTGTTTTAATTCAATTGGCTGTTGGATAGGAATTGGAATTGTGTATATGTGAGGAGTTGAATTCTTGTCTAATTGAAATTGAAGAGAATGTTTTATGCCGAGATTATACTAGGAATTGGACTTTCTTAGAAAAACTATAATTGAATTATATACACATATGATAAAACGTTTTTGCACTTTATTATAGTAATTGGAATTTAAAAAGAATGAAATTGTTTAATATAAGGTTTTATTAAGTTCTTATATATGCATGACTAAACGAGCGCGATTACAATAAATAAGAAAGTAATTTAGGCAAAGTCATAGCGACACGTTTAATAAAAAAATACAAAATTTTCTTTTAAAATTTTCCGATCGCTACACCCGCAAGTATATTGGAAGCCAGAACTAGAATCAAGTAAACTATTCGCTTGAATTCTTATTATAATGAGTAGATGAATGCATAATTATGAGGATTAGGTGTGTAAAATACCCAAGTTTTGATTTAAGGTGAAAAGAGATG
>CAVNYN010239823.1:3158-19276 GCA_963692815.1 Nyctanthes arbor-tristis | reverse complement strand
AAGCATGCAGGATCTTTCTCAAGGTTTAGCAACCTCAATTTCACTGATGGTGATTCTGAGAATGTTAAGTCTTCAATATGAACACTTGCCCCAGCAAACGAACTCTGGAAAGGAATGTCGCAACTCCCAAGAGAGTGGCACGGTTTCCCAACTTCCGAAGGAACTGTAACATCTAAACCTTTAAGGTTGAAGAAGAAGGAGTTAATTGAGAAATCTGGTAAGACAGCACCAGGATTGACAACAATTCCATCAGCCAAGAAGGACGATATTCTCAGACAGGACTCTTCCTGAAGATGAACCTCGGATCTACATAATGGCAAAGAGGTCAGTATGTATGTTATATAAGATATTAGTATAATAGATTCTGAGATGGATACCCACCATAAGCGGCTGACAGTCAATAACTGTTCTGGAAGCAAAAATTGGAGGGCTCGGGGATGGCAAGAGCTGGAGAGAATGGAGACTTATCAAAGGCACACAACCAGTTAATTGCCACTGTTGGTCTCCCAGAGGATATATTGGCGGACAGAAGTTCTTACCTGTCAAAAAAAAAAAAAACTGAGAAAATAAATCTCAGATAAAATATAATTCGTCAAACTAATGACTGGGAAATATGCCAAACTCACAACAACTTTAGGGTTTAATACCAAAGGCAGGGATGACAGGGATATCGACTGAAGCAGCCAGCATTGATGGTTGTATTAAGGTGGATGGCGGACGTGAAAATGTATCTCTGCGTTTATTTCACTAGAAATTAGCACCGGATACTAAAGTTACATAAACAGAAAACATGCAATAGAGAGTGGCATTATTATTAAATAGAATCAGAGGAGTTCCAAGTACACTACATCAGACAAAAATGGTTCCTTATAAATTCTAATAGATAGTGGCTCAAGAAAAATTCTCAGTCACCTCTTTGATATAACCATTGTTATCACAAAAAGAAGCAGGTATAGACTCAAGGGCAAAAACAAAGAATGTGCTGAATTTTTAAGAATGATGGTTCGTACCTAAATTGGTAGGGTCTTTGGCGAGTATTTTTCATGCAGATTTCAGGAAAGAAATGTAAACTATTTTTTTAAGAAAAATGTCTAGTTTAAGAAAGAGGACACCAATTCTGGATGTCAAAAACAGATGTGCAGACAAGCCAAGACATGAAGTAGGATTCATTAAGAATTCATTAAATTAAAACTATTCTAACATCCATCTTTGTTTGTGCTACCGGTTATAAGACAAAATCAGACGAAATCAGAGATCTTGCCTATTCATATCTCAGCATATGCTACATTGTGTCAGCTGCACCAAATCTATGGAGCAAGGATTTCCACTTACCTCAAAAACAATCCACCTATCGTAACCCGAGTCAAGAATTTGGCATCTTCTCCATCAGGTACACTAGTCTGCATACAAAAGGAAAGGTGGTAAATGGTCTGACAATGAAGATGCAGGCAACAACTCTGTTGGGAACGGCTGCTGTGAGTAGAGCTTTTGCAACCAGTGTTGTTAATGAAAAGTTGTTGATTGTCTGGTTATCAACTTCAAAAGTTCTGTTAATGTTAAATTAATTGTTTGAATAAGTGCTTTTATATAAATTAAATTGACATTTTAATTATCTTTCATATTACAGATCATTAATTTATTTCTCATTTATCACATATTTTATTCTTCATAATCAAACTAATATGATAAACATAAAACTTCTGAAATTTCACTTTATTTATGTAATTTTTATTTATTTATGCATGTAACATGCTAACATTTGACATACATTTCCATATTCGTGTATGAAGTAAATTGAACAACTTCAAATAATAGCAATTATAGAAATTAAGATAAAGATATGTTGTAAATCGTTCATGAAAAAATAATATTTAGATTAAACAAGATAACAAATATTTCATCGAAACATTAGAAGATATGCAATCCAATCATGCTTATTGTTCATTTCACATTCATGCAGCAAATCATGATTTTTGTAATGTTATGGCTTGAAACAAATATTTCACAACAATATTTTCTATCATGTCTTTAATTTATAAGGAAAAACAGCTATGTGGAAGTGCTTTCTACAGTAGATATAAATTTGAGCTTCTCGAAAATTGCTAAAAATGGATTTTTCCCCCTATCATTGAGTGCTTTCTTTCATCAAAACCAGATACCTACATTAATAAAAAGAAGTGCTTCAAGCCTCGTAGAAAGTACTTCTAGCCTGTCTGGAAACCCTCTCAAACACATGCGAAGTAGAAATAAAATTTTCACTGGAAACAATATGCATGGCATGACTGACTGCCGGTGACCATGCATAATTGCAGTCATTGGACAGGTAAAGTTTCCTTCATGTATCTTACCCGAGAAAACAATAGGGATTGCATCAATAGTTCCAGCTGGAAATCTGCAAGTCAAACAAAACTACTCATGTCGCAACTTGAAAAGAGAAAATTGGTTCACAAAAATAATTATCCATGCACGTTTCATACTCAACGCATGCAGAAGCAGAACTAAAAATGTCTGAATCATTCGTTTCAAATCAAGCACGGTGAAAAATCTAAGCATATAACTCAAGACAAAAAAATAAAATAATGCAGGGCAATACCACAAAAGGTATAAATCAAGTGAACAAATAAACAGCGTGCACGCAATTAAATATTGGAAAACTAACCAGCATCCTTTATGCAGAGAAATATGTGATCAACAACTATAGACACTAGAGAACGTCCAGCTGCTTCTCTGGAATGCTACAAGAAAGAGGAGATTAATTGATCGTAGAAATTGTGTATTTTGCAGAGCTGATAGTAGTAAAAATATGCTCAAAGAAGCGAGTAACAATGAATTCATACTTGCTGCGCATTTGGATTAACATCTCCTCTATTCAAACAGACATACAATCCTGTGAAGAAGCGGAGAAGAGCGCGTAATCCTGCAGATGTATTGTGTAGCACATAACCCAATAAATTCAACCAAGCAATTTTCCAGAAGTACACCAAAATGGACATTAAACTCACTCGATACATACCTGGTTCACTTAAAGCAGGGCAAACAGCTTCCGGAATATGCAATTGCACTTCAAGCCCAAGTGGACAATTTAGTTCTGTCCTTTGTATTGTGATCTGGAAGTAACATAGAAGGTCAAAAACTTCTTTAAAAAAAAAAAAAAAAAACTTCATATTTTGACATAGACTGTAACATGGGAAAAAAATAATAGAAGACCGGGGGGGCCTGGGGGTAAATAAGATGAGAGAGATAGAAAGGAAAAGGAATCAAACACACTAAGGGAGCGAGATGAAGAAATTAGAGACGGGAAATATATTTATTCAATTCAATTCATCAAAGTCTAACTGCTGCAATGCATAAGTCCCCTGTATATAGGGTTTCAATGACTATAAGTTAGTAGGAATCAACTAAAAAAATAATGTAAAGTACTATATAATCCCTATAATATACCCTATTTACTTTTGTTAAGACGAGAATCTAAACAAGTAATTCTTTAATAGTATATCGACATTTACCTGCCACAGGGAAAATGATTAAAGCATGTAATGTAGATGTGTCCTTCATATACTTTACAACGCAAAGTTTCTACAGTATCTACTAAAATGGTAATTCACATACACAAGCCTCCCCTGATATTCCTTCAAGGAATCGTTCTCCGCCAAAGAATACTCGTTTTGCACCATCTTCATCTTTTCTATTTGAGCCCTCTTGTGAGCTAGAAAAACTGGCATCCGAGAACATATCAGGATGTGGGAGGAGGTCCACGGACAAATGTTCCCACTCAAGCTTCTGTAGAAAAAAGGGTTAAAAAGGGAAAGATGTGAAGTTACATAAGAACGTAAATTGAAAGATTTTCAACTCAAAACAACAAATCATTGCCGCTAGAGGTTTTAATATCAGATGCACACTCTCAAGAATGTGCAAAGACATAAATAAAACCATACTTGAGCAATCCAGAAAAAAATGGAACAGGGACATGCATGCATATTGTCTTTTCATTTAGTTTTCATCATATGTGGCATATAAAGATACAAAAACAAGGAATAACAAATGAAAATAATAAGTAGAGGAATCTTTACTTTGAACACATATATGAATTTCTTGTCACTTGAAAAATCCCTGGCTTCCTTGAGATTAACAACCTATTGCAGGAGGAAATTCTAGTAAGAAAAATATTCTGACAAAAATACGTCTGTCAACAAAGTGCAAATTAGATTGTCCAAAAGGTCCCTGAGCATAACCTCCCAGCTTTCATTTGTTGTATAGAGCAGAAGATTACGAATAGTGATGGATGCCATAGGAGATGCCCTGGTGGAAGTTAAAGGTATTTGAGAGGAGTAAAAAGCAGTAAATAGGAAGCAAATGGACTATTTACACCCCTCTCATGTATATAAGTCATACCATCAAAGTTAAATAATGTATGCATTTCACATCACAAATTCATTTCTGTACATATATGAATTTTATGTATCATTGCTTTTGAACAGTTAATCTTCTCTTACCTCTTTAGTAAGCAATCAAGGGAGTTATACACCTGGATAACTAATTTTTATCTCACAGGTTGTTTGATTCTCAAATCATTTATGTAGCTTGGTATATAGAATATGATGTTCTCTTTCCTAACTCACACTATACTTAAAATTTGATAATATTCTACATAAGATTAATCACATCATCAATCATTCCCATACAGCTCAAACATAAGAGAAAAGACCAAAGTACATATTGGATCGAGCAAGCCCAGAACTGAAAATAATAGTGATATTGGATCGAGCAAGCCCAGAACTGGAAATAATAGTGACTTAATAGGTTTACATATTTAGCAGGCGTGTCAAAAGCCTTCAAAATTTTAGTTTTGTTCCCTTTGCAATTTTCATTTTTTCAAGATAACAAAAACTTGTCTACTTTAATATTTTTGGAAACACATTTTCAGAAATAAGGAAAAAGATTTTGTAAAGAAAAAAAGACATTTTGTCGTTTTGAGTGTCTTCACTGGAAATGCTCAAAACAAGGAAAACAAATCAATTTTGTCCCCTTAATTACATCCAAGCCTAGAAACTGAAAAATGATTTAAAACTCGAGATTAAGGGTCCGTTTGGTTTTCTATTATAATTAGTTATCACATTTATCCCAGTTTTCTATGAAAGTAATGATTGGAATTGAATTTGAATTTAAATAGATCTACTAAAATGTCCCCAACGCGCATAGAAAATCAGGATTCCAGTTAAAAAATTAGGGCCATTTTAGTCAATCCATTTTAACCCGAATTTTAATTACAATCATTACTTGTATATAAAATTGAGATAAATGGGATCATCAATTATAATGGGAAACCAAACGGATTCTAAAAACCAAAACAAGAGGATTGCTACCAGCACAACCATATTTGAGAGGCAATAGTAGCTTGACTTAACTGATGCTTGATTTTGCAAGAACCCAAAATTATAGACTTATCAACTAACAAAGAAAGATAAGAAGCTATTGAATCCCCTGATAACTATCCTCAAATTAAGCAAGGTTAGAGTGTCAGCTAATAGTTAGCATTTTGGTCCCAATCATTTCAGCAATCAACTACAGTTTTCTATCAATATTAAGAGTTAGGACGATCTAGAAAACAAACATGAAGGCCAGCAATTTAAGGTTTCTAGCAATTGGAGCTAGAAAACAAATCATACTTTAAAGGAAAAAGTAGGAAAAACTTAGGACGTTGACAGCATGTGAGTATAATTAGCTTTTCTGTCCTGTTCAGAATGACAAGTATAATATTACGCACAAACTCCTCAAACCAGAACGGGAGACTTCCTAATAATTGCTCCGATTAAAATATATACAGATTTCCTAAAAGTCATGAACTCTGAAACAATTAAAAACTAAGATATCCTCTTCCCAATGGATAAGAAATCTGAAAAATGAGAGAGATGCTTGATGCTTCTATTTATCTTTATAGGCTTTTCCATTTTTGCTGGATGCCATCTAGGCTATGCAATAATTTTTTATATTGATTACTCATAAATGAAGCAAATGGTATTGGTAATCCTTTATCCTTTCACTAATATGAACAGGATAAGCACCTGAGAAGATGTGCTTTCATTACAACGAATTATATGGAGGGTGAATGCTTGTCATTGTATCACTTCCAACACGACGCTCTTCCGATATCAAGCAACAGTTTGCTATCCACAAGCAAATAAAAGAATTCATGAAACAACAAAATGTTTCACGAATTGAAAAGAAAAATACCAAGTTGCTCCTCCTCGGCGTCGAACCCCACCATGAGTTTCAAGTAAAAGATTTACAGTGCGAACTTTTACTGTCATTCCATCTGCAATCTGATCAATATACAAGCTCAAAAACATGGCTTTATGGGACCCAAACACAAATGATGCATCTGCTATTGTGCCTAAAATTGAGTTGGAGAAAAATGTAGTAGACGACTCAAAAAGGAGCAAGCAAGCACATCAGGAAATAGCAAAATAAGTAGGAAGCTATAATTGTTGCTAGCCATGGAATGTTATCTGCAATTCTTAAAAATTGAAGTTCCAAAAATAACGCATGCGGTGTGTGAAACAATACGATCAATCACTGTGGATTCTCAGCACATACATCTATACATATTTATGGATCTAGAGATTGACCTTATCTGAAAATCCATACCCACTACCCCGCGTGGTGCTAGTTGATGATGAAGCACTGCAAGCAGGACAATAAGAAAAACTGGATAAGTAAATTGCTGAAAATAAAATGAAGAAATTTTGAACAGAAATAAGCTTGTCAAACCTACTAAATTACCTGGTCGAGCTCCTAGATGTATCTATATCATCATTTTCCTCCAAAACTAAGTCCAGCCTATCAATTTGCACCACAATTGGTTCCATTTGTACAGTGCTCACAGAAGGAAGCTTTAACATCAATGGAAAACCATCAGAACAAGGAAGATCGCATAGCCACAAGTATACTTCTATTCAAAAACTCAATTTTCACCATGAACAGTCATCAGATCATCAAAATTCCCAAAAATTCAATTATATATGATTAAATGAAGTACAGGAACAGGAGTTTCTTACAATAATCTCAAATTTTCCGACTTTTGCAGTGCTGACATTCAGTGCCGGTGGCAGTCCTAGACTGGCATGCAATGCATCTCCATTGATGTCTACCAAAAGAACAACGCCACCAAATAAATTCCACTGAACTCTCATATTGAAAAGCATCCACATATTAAACTTATAAAAGCAAAAATTACCTAAATTAGAAAGCTGTACTGTACGCCCCTGTAATTTGAACTGATCTCGGCTGAATGATTTCAGCCAGTATTTCAGCGTATATTCTAAAGCCCTCGCCAAAATCGATTCCATCTCTAATTCTCTGTCAGAATCGTCAAGATCTACCGGACACCGGAAATGGAAGGCGGCGCCGGAAAATGAAACTTATCTGTGCCAGAGATTGCTTCGGGGAACGTTGTAAACAGATCGACAGCAGGGGTCGTAAAGAACAGAGAGACTTTTTTAAGCGACACACATTTTTAGAGAGAGAGATTTTAATTGGCACGTCTTTTTCATTTTTCGGCACGTACGAGAGGTTGTGTGTTTTGCAGCTGTACTGGCCTTTAAGCGCGCTGTGGTATGATTGGCCAGCGCACATTGAACGGTCGATGATTGGATTGGGATTTGTGGTGCATACTCATACGGGTGTAGAAGATACTAACCTGGATGTTGGATCTCGGGATGCTGTATTCTTCGGGAACCGTGTGCCAGAAGAGTTTTTTGTCGGCTTTTGAATTATTATTATTGATTAATAATAATAATAATAAGAAGAAAAATGATCACTAACCGGCCACAGTCGGCGGCTAAATGGGACTGATAATAATGTGTGTTTGGCAACCAATTAGCTCGTTAAATTAGCATTTCAAAATTTTGCTACTTAACGAAAGGTCAAAAACATTAAAAAAAAAAGAAATAGGAGGTGTTTGATTCTTTTTAAGAAAACACATTATAGTCTCACATATAACTGATTTAGGACTCGTTTGGTTAAGTTTATAAAGAGAATTTATAAAGAGTGAAAATGAGTGGTGGGGATTTAATTAAAATTTAAAATGTGTGATGATTGTTGATTAGTTGTCAAATCAATGATATGTGAGTTTATAAATAGAAAAAATAAAGATTGCCAAACAAGCTCTTAACTATTAATTTGATAACTGCTTATTTATAATCATAAATTTTAAATTTTTATTAAATCTACACCACTCATTTCATCTCATCTCATCTCATTATAATTTCTCATTATAATTCAATTTAAATAAAGAAATTCAAACAGTCACTAAATGAGATAAGTGATACGATTTTTGTGATTTTTAAGTGCTTACTTAGATTAGTTAACGATAGTGATCATTATTTATTAGTAATACATACTCTCCCTGTCCCACAAAAATATTCTCTTTTTATTTTTTACACATATTAAGAAAACATCATTAATGTTGTTGGAAATGTAGAATTTAACATATGTTTCCTAATATACCGTTTTGACTTATTCAATATTTCACTTAAATTGTTCTTTGTTGTTGATTAATATGACATTATAAATGAGAGTATATTAGAAAACTAAAAAAATTAACTTAAGACATGGGAATATAATTTGAGACGGATAAAAAAGGAAAGGGGGAATATCTTTTTGGGACGGAGAGAGTATCATTATTTATAAGTGATGCGATACTTGTGATTTTTAAGTACTTACTCTGATTAACGATAGTTGTTAGTACCTGTGTGCCACGAGAGAGCTGACTTGGCTTTAGGATCCAGAGGGCGGACTAGAAATTAGTGTATGATCAGGAATTAATGACCGATTAGAAAGCATAAAAAAATATGCTCATACGGCGAAACGGAGAACAATTTTAGATAGGTAAAATTTGTCCGATCAGAAATGACGGATCTGGATTACCGGATCAGAAAATTGTTCTGGTTGGACATGATCTATATGTTCGAGGTAAGGATAGAGCGCGTGAATAACACGAAAGACGTTAGATAGTTAATAGCAGTTATTAAGACAAGAACTGAAAACAAGTTGTACTTTCACATGTACTGAACAAGTTCTTGTCCAAACTGAATGTATAAAATTCCCAAACAACCCTGAAACTCAACTATAAATATGGGCTTTAGAGTGCCATTTGCGGAGAGATTTTTCGCCTAAACTTGAAGAGTTTAGAAAGAGAATTTTTGTAAAACAATTTATTTGTCCTAATCATGATTCTTAATCTCTCTAATCCAATCTAATGTCCAATTCGGATCTCATCATGAAGAGAGATCCAAATCCGCACGCACCTTATTTATTCATTGCTGACTTGAGTTCCTGTCATAATCTAACATCAACAATAGCGATCATTATTAGTACTAGTAGTAATACATATCATTATTCTATGTTGTTGTTTGAATCTCTTTATTTAAATTGAATTATAATGAGAAATTATAACGATGTGAAATGAGTAGTATAGATTTTAATAAAAGTTTGAAGTTTGTGGTTATAAATGAGTAATTTTCAAATCAACAGTGAGTGCATTTTCATTAAGAGAATGAAACACCTCCTTAATGCATATATATACACACACACAATGACACATAAGAGTATCCACAATGGATATGTTAAATAAAGTTGTTATAGCTTGCTTGATTTTTCGTTATTCTTCTTATTTATAATTTTACACACCACTGATTTGATAACTATTTAATTATAACAACATATTTCAAGTCTTTTTATATTTATAATACGCATTTTACATCTCTTCTCGTTATTATTTTCCCCAATTTAGACAATTAATGAGAATCAAAAAACCTATTAGATATTTTTTTGAATTACAAGTTAAAAATAGTATTACATTGGTGATACTAGTGCCATTGTTAAAGGAATCTTTTTTGACTTAGTCTTAAAGTTGTTATTAACTTTAACACAATTTTAACGATTGGCTTGGCACTTTTATTATTAAAAAAATCTTTTTTTATTTATTTAATAATATTTGACTAATAGCTTTTCATAATAATAGGGCCTACTTAGACTTTATAAACTTTGATAACTAAGTGCTTGTTTGATTCTCATTATGACAATGAATAGAAATAAGTTGTAGAGATTTAATTGAAATTCGAAATATGTTGTTACAATTGAACAGTTGTCAAATCAGTAATATGTGAGACTATAATGAGAAAGAATAAATAGAATCAAACAAAATCTAAGTTTAACACTTCCAATGTGATTGTTAGCAATTATTAAAACTAACTTGCCTATGTTTCATCTAATAATCACTAAAATTGCGTCTTATTTCTTATATGGATAGCTAAAATTAGCGCAACCATTGTAGATACTCTAAGATAGAGATCATTGCTAGTGGTTATAAATAGTGTTATCAAACAAAAAATACTCCCTCCATCGCATTAAGATAGATTTATATTTATTTTGTGTACGTCTCTAATTATAAGTCACCTTTTAATAAGATGTAGTAGTTAAAATTTTAACTTTCCTATATGTAATTGTTTAATGTATACCTTTATCAATGAAATAATAATACTATTAAAGTGAAATAATTAGTAAATGTAGTGATATTTCTCCTTTTCTTTTTTATCCGTCTTAAATTATATTCTCCTTTAAAGAGGTCCCGTTGCCCAAGAAGTATCCATTGCAAGTCAGATCGATTCAGAAAGAGAAAAGACGCATGCCTGTGCGAGATATCACTGGCGGGAACAGGTCTTAGATTTTGATTTGCAAAAAAGGAAGAGTGGGGGCCGAGCGGGAAAGGAAATTCTAATTAGGGTTTTCGATGTGCAGCAATGTTGTAGAAAGGAAAAATCTGAGTGCTGACACAGAGGAAAATGATGCCAAACAAGTAAGGAATGGTGCCAGAAAAGTGCAATGGGCGGGAAAAATTAATCAATTATATCATATAATTTTGCAATTGTGCCAAAAAAGTGTGCTTTAATATATATATATATATATATATATATACATTTAAATTTATGTATTTAATATCACAAAGGATCTTATGAGTGAATTTATAAAAGGTCGGGGACCTACATCATTGAAAAAAATATGAGTACTGAGCTAATGAAAATTGTAAAGGTTGGGGACTTTTTGTGAAATTAACCCTTACGAGAACTAAAATCTCATATTTATGCAAGTGCTGTGAAGATAAAAACCATAATCATTAACTGACTACAATAATTCACAACGTACTACCTAATAAACTTTTTCTTTAATAATCCATGTTCTGGAATTGTTTGGCAGTTAAGAGTTTAGTTCAAAAATAAAATAATTTGATTAATATTGATGTCATGTATAATTCATCATCATACATACATGAAATGAGAATCAATATATACTCAAGAGGTTAGAGTCTTTATTTTTCAATAAAACTCTTTTTAGGCCTTTCAACCAATTGATCGGATCTCGGAGGGCTGCTTTTGCTGAAACTTGAGGAGTTTCTTGAAAACCTGCCTTAAAATGTGAGACTTGGGAGTATATTGAGTGATGCCCTCGTACCATCCCACCATCATGTCTACAGTAATGCTGTCAATCACTCAAAACTATAAGAAGACTAATATAAGAAGACTAGAAGACTAATATAAGAAGACTAATAGACTAAAAGGAAAAGTAAATCAACAAGTTCCAACAAAATAAACTAAAAGGAAAAATAATCATAAAAGAAAAAATAGAACTATAGCATATAGTGACATATACAACAAAAGGAAGCAAAGTGTCATATACAACGATAGGTAGCAAAATAAAGGTACCTTCTAGCGTGACTGAGCCTGCTAACTAATTTGCCCATGACATTTTCATCTGTTATAGCTGTTATGTTGAACAAAAGGCAGCAAAATAACAGGACAAAAAGTATCTTCTAGTATGAGTGAGCTTGTTTACTGATTTGGCGAACTATTCTATACAAGAAAAGGAAACAAAATGGAAAGACACAAGGTATGCTGGTTTGATAGCAATAAAAAAAAAGGATGATGAAGATTTTTAATCAATCTTGTTTGGTAGCTTCTTGCTAGCTGGGAGTCCAGATTCTGGAACTTGGAAGAGTGGTCTTTTTCTTGTTCGTCGTGAGCTTACAATTTCAGCATGGCTGAAACTATCACTTGATTCTGGTATCATAGTTTCAGTTGTTGTGCTATTTTCTGTGTCTAATTGAGCTGTAGAATTTTGAAAAGAAACAACTTCATATTTGTAACCTAATGTAGATGATTGTGACATAATGATTTCCCTTTTCCAAGCATATTTTGCCCTACTTCATTTGCTTTGATGTAGAAAATGCATTCATTCTCTAGAGCCATTCTAACATTTTCTTCAACTTCTTTGTTCTGTCAAGATATATAATAAGTATAAGATTTTAGTGAATCCTTTTCTAAAAAAGGATACGATAAAGTAAATATGATTGAATCCTTACAGTTTGAGAAAGTATCATAAGTTCATAAGCTGAATTTTGCAGAAAATCTTCAGCTATTTTTCCCATCAACGATGCTGTCAGATTCCCACTAAAATCTTGAATTTCAACGTCAAATTGTGCCATATATATATATATATATAAATATATTGATAAATTGAGACGCTACATTTTTGGGTAGAAATTAGAATTCAGTAAAACTTAATTATAAGTTGGTAAAGAAAAGAAAAAAGTAGCAAAAAATAATGACTAAATAAAATATTTCAAATCTAACCTTGGTCTAGCAATAGATTAGGTGTTTTGCAAAACCTACAGTAAAATGATTGTTGAGCATTTGGTTCACTTGATGGTCTGTGGCAATTGCTACAAGACATGTACCAAAGAGGAAGATTCCTCTTTACAATACTTGCAGTTCCTTTGATCCAGAAGGATTTTACGTAAAACAAAGAAATAAATGAGTTTAAGAAATTTTGAATTTTTAGAGAAAATAATAGATGAATAATAATAGTAGAAAAACATATACTAAATGAAAGAAATTAGAAAATACGCATTACCATTTCTGTCAAGTTGAACACATCTTTTATACAACTCAAGGCAATTTTTTCTGAATGAGATATATTTTTTTTGCAGCTACGTACTCTTTCACAGATGAGAGCTAGACAATTGTTTCCATATTTTCAGTAATCTTTACATGACAAATGGAAATGTATTAGTATTACTTATAGTTGTACATTTAATTGCTAATAATAGTAGAAAGAATATGTATTAGTAAGAACTAATAGTATAAAGAATGTGTATTAGTAAGAAGAATTGTTATGGCTTACCATTTTCTATATTGGAGAACTTTATCGAAGGGAAAATCAATATAAAAGTAGCTATCAACCGTAGTTGAAAGTGATAGTTCTCCTTTAAACAATATGAAGAAAATAGTTATTTAGATATTAAGTAAATATATTTAAAACAGCACCGACAAATAACGCACTTTTATAACTTACCATCGAAGGATGACACTTGTAAATGAGCACCAATGATGACTGGTTTATTTGAAAGTGAGTGCATTATATGATAACCCTCATTTTCTGCAAATAGTGTCCACATCCTTAGTTGTTGAGTTTGAAATCTGTTAAATATATGAATTTTTATGTCAAACATGATGATAATAAGAGAAAAGTGAAAATTATTTTGTATAAAAGTGTCATGATGCACGTACTCTTTGTCGATTAGAATAAGATTTTGAATTGTGACTTGTGTTCCGAATTTAGTGCAAATTTGTCTTCTTGGTTTCATGTCTATAACCACCGCCATGACACCTAAAGAATAACATAATATAACGTAAAGTACCATTAGTCAAATTGTTAAATTATAGAAATTATACTATTCTTAGAGAAGAGACAAGGATGCTGACTGATTTCTTCATCTTGATGCATGTAGTTTTGGACGGTGGCTATTGGAGTGAATTTGAATGTTGAAAATAAGAGCTCACAGTAATTTTAATCAACATTCTGAATTTTGGTTGTGCCTGATATAATCCATTCGAGTTCATTGTCCTTTTTTTGAATCAATCATTTACATATCTAACCCATGCATTCGATACAAGATAGGTTTTTCCCACTATAAGATCATCTTCAAATAGTTGAACATTGATATCCCACAACATACCTTTGACTTGGTTAGCCTGATGCATGTTTAATGTGTGAATCCACTAAAAAAAAAAAAAAAAGAAAGAAAGAAAGAAAGAAAATAAATAAATACAAAATAATAATAATTTAAAAAATTGTTTGCGACAATAGTAAAGCATAGTACATCCGCTAGACTGCTAACCATATAATAGTGTTAACATTACCATTCTGTGAACCTTTTGAAGATATATTTAAAGGTGCATAAAAGTTGTAATTGATCAACTTTCAAATAACATAAGAGTAATTGGATAAAGCTGTGTCTTTTCAGGTGACTCCTCATCAAAATCTGTTATCCGCCACATGGAGAATTGCTCCGTATATTTACCTAGCTGGTTAGGCTAGAAATAAAGGAGGAAAGGTACGAGAAATCTAGATGAAAGAAACCAGCTCTCAATCTGCAATAATCCCACCATTTACCATTATGAAAACGATACTCCAATAAGAAGAGGCCCTTAGCTAAAATCAAATCTAATCTAAAACGTCATAAACAACGCTAAAAGCCACATAGATACATTCTAATCATGCTTCTTCAAATTAATAGACTTTGTTTGACTTATTAAAGCAAACGAATATGATCAATATGTGATGAAATCATCTAAAACCAAACAACTGGCACTTGAATAAAAGTAGACTTTTATCACACTCAGTAGTATTATTATAAAATATAAAATAGAATAATTTCTCAGTTAGTAACACACAACTCCTTGACCATTTTCAATGAACTTTCTTCAAAAAGGGTTATATTTTGCACTCTGAGATCAAATTCAAACTTAATCTTTTAAATAATAAGTAAATAAAATAAATTCCCTCCCCTAACCATTCATACTTCTTCTTTTACTCTTTCTCCCATCCTTCTCTTTTTTTGGATATATGTCCAGTGAAGTAGTACAAGAATTTATATTCTTTTATAATAATATATAGAAAGATAGAGCATATGGTCCCCAATGGCCTCATTGAAATCATTGTCCAGGTTTATTTATCATGGATTCCCTCAACCTTTTTTCACGAATTCAAATGATTTCGGCGGGATTTTATTGTCTTTGTCCATGTATTCGATTAAGCAAAGTCTTGCTAATAAATTCTCAAATTGATGGCTTTGCTAATAGAAGAAAGGGCTGAACTGCGGTTTGTGGTGGTGTGCTTTCGGTGGCTTTGCTGAGGGCTTTTTGCTTCAGTGGTGCAGTTCGGGGATGACGAATTATGACCGGAAAATTGATGGTGATCATGGGGGACCATCAGTGCCAAGGCCAGACAGACTCAATGATGGGATCATTCCTAACTCATTTAAGGCTCTTTCAAGCTACCTGAAGATTGTTTCCTCAGGTGCCTCTGCTGTGGCCATCACAGTAAGGTCGGCAGCAGCCTCAGCTTCTGGTATTGTGGAAAGAGAGGCAGGCTCCTCGGTTGGTCAGGTCCGCATTCAAGGAAAAAAATAATAAAATAAAATAAACTAAATTAAATTTAGAATCTTAAAGTTGGAATTTCACATGTATAAATTCATAGAAAGATATGCATTTTCAATTCAATATATATTTTAAGCAGACAGTATAATTTTCAATTCAATTATTTGCTCAAATTTGTTGCTTCATTCTGAATGCAACTTTATAATGAAATTCTATTTGATTTCCCTTTAAGCTTCCAATTTTGGAATAAAATTATGTTCTGGCCATGTTAAAATTTCTACTTAAATAGCCTGTGCGTGGTTGATGAATTTCTTGCTTTGAATGATTATTCTTTTATTATTAAAAAATTGATGTATCACCGCTTGGACTTTGTTTGTGATTGGTGGGCCTTCCTCTGTCAGTTGTTTTTCTTTTTTCTTTTTCCACACCCCGCTTCTTTTTCTCTCTTTCATTTTTTCCCCTTTCCCATTTTCTATCTTCAGAGAGTGGGGAAGAGGAGGCTATAAAAGACTTGAGAATTTCTTAACTGCTATGGGGGATCGACAATGTATGCAATGTACAAAAACAATAACTATAGAAGAAGGGAAAAGTTGGAGGGCCTTTTTTTTTTTTTTTTTTAAGGGG
>CAVNYN010239812.1:0-18898 GCA_963692815.1 Nyctanthes arbor-tristis | reverse complement strand
TGTTCTGATTCTGGGTCTCCTAGATTCATCCACAGCATGGTCCATCATCCAATAAGAATTCCACCCATTAAAATAGAAAGGTCTGCCATCCACAATGAGCTGAGTCCCATTTCTCTCCACAAAACTCAGCGTCGTTTTTATATTGTAACTGATCCATAGGTTTCCGAAAGACAAATATACGAAAACAACACAGGATGCAAAACCGATGATTGGGTAAAACAACCCGTTTCCTCCTTGCATTCTGCCGGAAGGTGATTTAACCATTAAAACGTGTGAATATATAGAAGTGATTGCAAATTAAGATACTGTCAAGAAAATGTTTATTCCCAAATGGGCTTTGGTTATTTTCGAGTCTTTCAGCATCCGAAATCTTTGGGTTCCTGAAACTCACAAGACTTGGAGGGTACTCTTAGATCCGAAGGATATGCCAAAAAATCACTTCAAAGACAGCCCAAGTCCCAGAATCTCAATGAGGCATCGTTTCTTGTGCAAATGAAGAACGATAGGGGGGAGGGTGGAACCTTTATGTGTTTGCCTTTTGGGTCCCTGCCATAATGGAGGCCTTAGACGTAAATGAGAAGGAGCAGAGGCGCAATTGATGGTGGAAATTAAGGGGATGAGTCCATATGAATAAGAGTCAGAGAAGTTTACCTAATATGCACAAGTCTTGAGATGTAGAAGTTCTATAGTTGATTCCCTATATATAGTTTGTAGTATCTTGAGATCGGAAGAGCAAGTTCTAAAGGGGTTTGATTTCTTATAGTCCATGTATAGGGGTTTGTATTATTGATTACTGTATAATTTCTTATAGTTTCTGTACAGGGGTTTGTATTATTGATTTATATACAATGTGTTTCAAAAAGATATATATTTATATGCACTTGTACTTTCATGATACGAGTTGTAATTGTATTTAAAAAATAGTTATTTCAAGAAATTTAGAGGAAATTTATGAATAATATTTAGGAAGAATGTTGGTTCCAAATATTGCCAGATTGGATCTGAACACAAGTTCATTATATGCTGATTTTCTCAACGCCAATATATTAGTACATCCTATCAAGGCTGTCCAATTTTGGATCAGATCAACATAAGGAAAGATGTTGCAAGATGGAGTTCATGTATATCAAATCGAGAATGGTATGATTCAAAGAGCATTTTCAATAGATTCTTTAAACAAAAAATACTCTTTAATTTACATAGTCAATGCGTAAAATAAAAGTAATGTTATTTATCTAGACTATGTACTCGTCTCCAGTCTAGTTAACATTATTATATCCAACAACCAATAAGAAAATGACAAATAAACTGGAGACCGGTATCTGGTCTATATAAATAGTATTATTCATTCCTATATTCCTTTTCAAACTATATTTGAATTGATCGGTCATACACATTTTAAAGAAAATTCACCAAAGAAAATATACTTCATCGGAAGTAATAAATGCTCATGGAATTTAACAAAATAAGAGAGTTTGCTAGAGTACATGAAAAATTTTACTCTTTAAAATTAATGGTTTTTTTAAAAAGAGCTGCAAGTAAAGAATTAGAGCTTATTTGATGCTCTTTATTTTATCAATTTATAATTTTACCTATAACTAATTTGACATTTAATTTGATAACTATTCAATTACAACCACATATTTTAAATATTTTTACATTCTCAATACACATTCTACATTTCCTCCCATTATAAATTCTCCACATTTTGACGAATAAAGAGCATCAAACAACCTCTCATCACACCAGGTAGGTTTTCCAATTACTAGTTTTTCCACCCGTATGTTGCACGGGCTTAATTCCGTGACGACATATATAATGAATGTTACAAAACTAATAATACATAGAAGGGCAATTTAAGTAATTATTATGTAAATATAAAACTGTTAATTAAATATAGCGTTTTTAAATCAAAGATGTATTTTTTTTTTTTTAGGTATTACAAATTTTCAAACACATTTTTTAATAAATGATATTTGTTGTGTTATTTGTTGGCTTGTTACACAGGAACACATTTTTTGCTCCAATAAGATATACTTAATTAGGAGATAAAAGAGAAAACCATTTGGTTTTTTTCCCTTTATATATATTTTTTGATTTCTTATTAATTTTTAATATATCAAAATGCAATCTACAATGACCTAAACCAAGTTAAATGCCAAACAATAGCCAAATATATTTTACTTGTTAAAGTTTATTTAAGTCGTAAAATTACTAAAACATATCAAATATAATACACAAGATTTTTCTTTTTCTTTTTCTTCTTTTTTTTTGTGTGCACGATTTATCTAATTTAAACAAATACGACATAAATCAATAGTTCAAATAGATGGTGCAATGATTAAATAATCACATTTTAAGTGGGAGGTCTTAGATTCAGATCACACCTATTTCCCCTTCCTCTATCTCCCCCCTTATATTATTAAAAAAAAAAATAGATGTAAACTAAACTAATCGCAAACCGATAACTTAAGCACTTTATTTACTAACACATACTACCACTTTTAAACTACATGAATGCATTTTAATAATGAACATTCTAATTTAAAAAATTAGAATATATGTAAATAAATATTTATGATTAAAATCAAATCACTAATTAGTAATCCGTTAATTATCAAAATAAACTAATAAGGCATGTTAAGAAAAAAGCCCATGCGGTGTTAAATGATCTAAATCTATTTCAAATAAATAATTAATAAGTAAGCCAAAAATATTAATTAGTTACTAAAAAAGTTAATTAATTACTTAAAAACTATCAAAACTAATAATCAATTAATGTAAATTTTTATTGAAACACAATCGAGCACATATTGGTCTAAAGCATACAAATACAAATATTATTATTTTAATTAAGCAACTAATTAGTTCATAAACATAATATTTAAGGATTATTTTAACTTTCTCAATATCTAAATGTGATCTATCTCAACAAAATAAAAAATGCAACAAAGTAAATAGAGTCTCTTTGGTATGTGAAAATCACCAACATGAGCCACAAAAGAATGAGAAAAGCAAGAGTAGATGCGGATAAACATGAGTAGCAAGAAGGCATCAAATATCAAAAGAAATTAATTAATATGCAAAATAATTATAAATGAAAAATAAGTTTTATATAGATATGCATGTCAGAAAACAGAGGTGTGGTAAACTAAATTAGTGGTAGTTACAGAAAATAAATAGATAGATGGGTAGTTACAAATAAAAAACATGAGTAGTTTTCTCAAAATTAGTTTGGGTAGTTACAATTGTAAAACAAAAACTAAAAAATAAGAAAAAAAGCCCAAAAAAAAAAAGGAAGTAAAAAAGATTCTAATTCCAGAATCATGTTTTAGGCCAAAAAAAGATCCCTTTTACTTCTACTTTTAGTATAATATAGATAGCCAATCTTCCTTTATATATATATATATATATATATATATAATTTACAAAACCAGAAGGAAAAAATTGTTTTCCTTCCAATTACAACCTTCAAGACAAGATTCAAGCACCCGACCCCTACTCAAACCATTCCTTACATTCGAGTTCTTGTCGGAAAAAATGGAAATATAGAAACCACAATTAATCCATCTTATCTTATGTATAGGGGCAAATCTAGGATTTTGTATAGAACTGAGCTGGATTTAAAGGAAAAAAACCCCGAAAAATGAAATTACACTAGAAATGTCATAATAGATAAAAATTTTAAAAAAAAAATTGACATAGTTTTCGTTCTAAATTAACTTAAATCAAATCTAAAATATAATAATATTCCTCCAAATACACAAACACAAGCATATATAATAACTTAACCACTATTTATCCATTAAAAAAATAGATATTATAGCACAAAAAATAAAAGAGACTTCATTCTCCTAGAGACATTATAAAATAAATAACAAGTGTTTAGAATTAGATTTACATAAAATAGATTGGGGAAATTTTGATATAAGTAGATATATTTGTAAGAAATTGGAAAAATACTATCAATTGTAACTATTTTGGTCTTTGTAGTTGTTATTGGAAAAAATTTGGAAAAATACTTCATCTCTAATTTTGAAGATGATAAATTTTGAAAATAATAAAAAACCCGAAAACAATTAAAAAATCACAAATAATTAAATTATATTCTAAAAATAAGACTCCTACCTATTTAAAACTCCTTAATTATCTTTCATCCACAATTCTCATCAATTAGATCGTTTCTCTCTCATCTAACAATAAGTGTCGACCTTTGCAAAAATACTTACATTAATAATATTTTGGAAAAAATAGAAAACATTAAACAAAATACAAAAAAATAATAATTAATGCGCATACTAAAAATAGGACTCCTACCTTAATTAAAACTCTCTCATTCTCTTTCATTTTTAATTATCGAAAATTACATATGTCCTCTCCCATCTCCTCAAACACTATGTCGACTTCTTCAACACCAAGAGTAAAATCAAATGAGGAAAAACTTCTATTCTTTGAATTATTACATATAATCTGTTTTTTCATTCCTTTTTCGACCCATATAATTTATTGCATTACTATGTAATTTATTACATATTAGATTGTGTCATCATTCATAATATATTGTTGATACATTGTATCATTCTTTTTCTGATCTATGTAATTTACTACATTACCGTGTAAATTATTACACAATAAATATTACCGTGTAATTTATTACACATTACATTGTGTCATCATTTATGATATATTATTAATACATCGTGTCATTTTTTTCGACCCATGTAATTTACTATATTAACATGTAATTTAATGCACATACAAAAAATAAGACTCTCATGTAATCTGCTTTTTCATCCTTTTTTTGATCCATGTAATTCGCTACATTCCTATGTAATTTATTACACATTATATTGTGTCATCGTTCATGATATATTATTAATACATTGTGTCATTCTTTTCCCGATCCGTGTAATTTACTACATTACCATGTAATTTATTACACATTAAATTGTATCATTGTTTATGATATATTATTGATATATTGTATCATTCCTTTTTCGACCCACGTAATCTATTACACATTACATTACCAAACACTTACACCATTGAACTAAGAAATTCTCGACACCATTACTAACGTTACCAAGCTTGGAAGCTTCTCGATTCACGCTGCAGAATCCAAAAGAGGAAGAATCATGAGAGAGATGAAACCTTCAAATTAGGGATTATTATACACAAATATACCCAAATGGACGGTTACAAAGATAGAGAAATAATAATAATAATAATTATTATTATTATTAATTATTATTATTATTATTATTATTATTATTATAAGAAGAAGAAGAAGAAGAAGAAGAAGAATAACAACAACAATAAAATAAAAAATGGCGTTGAAGTCGACATGGTGCGATACTCTTCCCCCCGATTGTTATGAAATTATTAGAAGTTTTTCCTCATTCCATTATGCTCTTGGTGTCGAAGTCGACGTAGTGTTTGAGGAGATAGAGAAGACGGTTATAACTGATGATAATTTGAGATGAAAGAGAACGTGGGAGTTTTAATTAAGGTATGAGTCTTATTTTTAGTATTTGCATTGATTTTTTGGGTAATTTGTTTAATGTCTTCCCCCTTTTTATAATTTTTTCTAAAATATTATTAATGTAAGTATTTTTGTAATTTGTTTTCAATAACTACTATAAAGACCAAAATAGTTATAATTGAGAGTATTAATCAAATTATAATGATCAATGTGTGGGTTTCAGCTAATTACCACAATAGATAACAAATTAAATTTGTTTTGGGCTAAGAAAACTTAAATTTATTTTTGATATTGGGCTCACTAAAAAATTAAAAAAAAAAAAAGCTTGCGTTTGGCCTGTACCAAGCTCACTTCTTACGGACTACTTAAGATTTTGTTGGCCTACTTAGGAATTTTTTTGGGCCGAACTGAGCTGTAGCCCGGTCTGACTAATTAATAGATCCATCCCTACTTATATAGTACTTTTCTTTAGAACTAGTTAATTTCGAATTTCTTTCAATGGACGATTACGTGCCAAAAATTCATTTTTTTTCATTGTCATAATTTTTTTCCTTCTTTGAATTTTATTGTATTGACTTCAATTTGAATCGTGTCCGCTGGAATATAGAACAAACTAAACCTGGGTTATTAAATTTTTAAAGTCGAAATGAAATTAAAAAATAATAATATATATAATTGCCATCAATGGCCTTTTTTTGTCTTTTCAAACAAGAGAGAGATAGGGAAGGGGAGGGGAAATAGAAAAGGGTCATGTGTGTTTGGAAATTGCAGAAATCAAAATTGGCTACCAAAAATGGAAAACCAAGCAATCAACTATCGTTCAAGTTCATTTTTCTCGTCTCGCGTGTGGCTTTTTGCTTTCAATTTTCAAAGTTTCTATTGCATTGTTGGTGGCTTTTTCCAGAAAGAGGAGGATAAATGGTGGTGACTAGGGTAACTCGAGTTTTTTTAGGGTTGGTGTGGTGAATTGGAGCAATTCATTGGTATTGTGTAATAACAAGTTTGGGCAGCCCAAAATGGCCCCAGTTTTATTTTTTAATTTATTTTTTGGGCGCTTTAGATATTTGGATCTATGATTGACAGCAACTTCAAAACTATACCAGTGAACAATTAAGTAGCAGAAATACAAGTGATTCTTTCAAAAACACCCATGAGGGTAAATCTGATAATGAAATAAATTAAAGATTAAACAAAATAAAAAGGAAAAATAAATAATAACACCTAAACCCCCTGGATGATAGGACCCAAAACTAAAACCGTTGAGAATCTGCGGAGATTTCCTGGGATATCACTATGTATTTCAAATGGGATGGAGTCTCGCCATGGTAAATGACAAACCCAGTATATATGTTAATATTAAGCTATACTTAGAATTTCCAATTCTGAGAAGCACCAGTAACCCGTGGAATCCCCATAAAATCAGTGCTATTATCATTCGTATAACAGGTACGGTTTCATTGCTTGGATTTTATGAATCTCTGCTATCTCTAGGAACCTTTAATTTATATGTACAGATTATGGTTTGAGAATATAATACCGCATTCGTTACAAACGTGTAGAAGATGAATCCGAGTCTTACCTCAACGATCTATTCAATTATGCTTTCCTATAATCACGACTGAGATACCTTATAATTTTTAATGTTTGATTCTGAAAACTCATATCTATCCCATTTTTATAATCAAACAATGAATAAATTTGCTCAAAGCGAGGAACATGCACTAATGAATTCGTGAAACTGCCATATATTGTCACTGACATACATGATTAAGGGATGAAAAATGTATTGATCTTTTACTGTATTCCAGTTTATTACTGTTGTTAGATTGCATCCCACACACATATATATAATGTGTAACTGATGGTGAACATTTGCAATAGGTATTGGCATCCAAAAAAAAAAAAACAACACCAATGGTAGGGGTAATAATTTATTACAATGAGACATGGAACGCATCAAGCCAGTACATCAATTATAGTGCTTCTGGGATATTAATAATACCCAAGAACTCCACATATCGTGATCTAATCAATTGTATCATGATAAATTGTAGTGCACATGGGATATTAATATAAGACAACTGTACGTATCATGATCTAACCGATCATATCAACAGCTTCTATTACAACTTTTCTAATCGACTAGTACAACAATCATAGTGCATGTGGGATATTAATAACAGACAACTGTACGTATCATGATATAATCGACCGTATCAGCAACTTCTAATTCAACAAAGAGCTTGAGAAAGTTCAAGACTCCACCTCTATGACAATTTTCTCCTATATTCAATTTAATTAATTAGTTAATTAATGAAAATTTAATTTAAAAATACCTATAAACCTTAACTATATTAACGAAACCTAACTGAGATACGATAAATAGCTTAGATAAATCAGATAGACCTACAGCTTCAAAATTCGACAGAGAATTGTACATGATCTAATCGACTGTATCAACAGCTTCTAATTCGACGTATCACGATCTAATCGACTGTGTCAATAGCTTCTAATTCGACGGAAAGTTTGAGAAAGTTTAGGACTCCACCTCTATTATAACTTCTCTCCTATATTCTATTTAATTAATTAGTTAATCAATGAAAATTTAATTTAAAAATACCTATAACTATATCGACTAAACCTAATAAATAGTTTAGATAAACAGGATAAACCCACAACTTCAAAATTCAAATTAAAAATAAAGATTACATTAAGATTTTATTAATTATTAAAATAATTAACAAAATCCAATTAATAATAAAATTTGATTTTATTAATTATTAAAATAATTAACAAACTCCAATTAATAATAAAATTTGCCTAAAAACGTGGAGTGTGAACTTGTAAAAAAAAGTGTAAAATTGAAAATAATGCAAATAGTTAGTTATATTTGACTTCAAGCCCAAAAAAAAAGCATCTGGGAAAATTTTCTCTTATTTTTTTGGTAAGAAATGGCCCAAAAGAGGTTTGGGCAGACCAAAACGGCAAACTAAACCAACCCGACCTAGCCTAAGTCGGGTTGTTTGGTTTGGTTCGAACCGTAAAACAGTTCAACTTTTGTTTCACAAATTAATATCGGGTCGGTGTCGAGTTGGGCTCAAACTAACTCGCCTGACCCAATGCACACAGCCCTAGATACAACTTTGTAGATAAAATGTATACTGTCAGTCATGATAATAACTTATCAACTCTTTTTTAATTGATGGAAAAAAAATATAATTTATTATCAAGAATATAATTATCGGTACGTGGGTCTTCATATTGTACTTCGTTCATGTGTGCTTCATCAACTAATTTTATTTAAAAAGTGCTAGTGTACATTTTTCTGAAAGTAAATATTTGTTATCGATGAATTAAAGTAACAGTGAGTCAATGACTATTTCTTGGAGATAGGTGGTGGATGGCCATCTATTGAATTTGAGTAACTTTGGCCATCACTATTTTTCGTTTGAATAATTCTATTTAGACAAATTAGTAGATAAATAGTATAATAAAATGAAAATGTGGCTCATGTGATAACTATTGATGAAAATGTGATGTGATGTGTTAAAAAATAAGTTCCCACCATGCATCAGTTTTATTTAAGTTTTTATATATCATTTTGTTCACATAGCACAACTCTTTTCGTTTTGTTTTGTTTTTCTTTTTTCTTACTTGATTGTGACTTTGTCTTTACTTTATATTTTTTTGAATGTTCTGCACAAACCAACTTCATGTGAATTATGAAGAATACATAGTTCTTCGTCGCTAATCACATTGTTTAAATTTTCATCTGTCAATATTTAATGTACTATTATTATTTAGTTATTATATGATATATTAAATGCAAATATATAAAAAATCAATAAAGTTTAAGTAAATATTAAGACTAATGGGTACTTCGATTGTTTGCTACCATAATTTTTGCTGAATTCGAATTTTTTTTTTCAATATATTTTTCATTTTGATTATGAGAACAATTATTATTTTACATTTGCATCTAATATGTTTAGTTATTATATTATTTTTTTTACATTTTCAATATATTTTTCATATTGATTATGAGAACAATTATTATTTTGCATTTGCATCTAATATGTTTAGTTATTATAAATTCTTTCTAACTTATATTATATATATATATTTAGTGCAGACTATATAACAAAAGATTTTTATTTTTTTAAGAATCTTAAGATTTCTTTTTTTTTTTTAATTGTGTTATATACTTTATTTCAATTTTTTCATTTTTTATTTAATAAACAACTCTGAATTATTTCTTCTATACAAAATTCTGTAATATAATATGTTGCAAAAAAAATTGTAATATAATATATTATATTCTTATTTGATATATATATATATATATATATTGAACAAATTCTGTTATAGAATATGTTGCAAAAAAAAAAAAAAAATTGTAATATAATATATTTTGTACTTATGTTATTTTGTTAATTAATAGATGCTGGTTAATTGTGAAAACAACAACTTTATTGCTCAAGTTTATAGAAATTTCCACGGGAGCTACACTAGTTACAACCCAATCCGGCAGCAGTTCTGTGTCTCCCATTACAAATATTTCAGCGAAGTGAAGATTTCAAGTTATTATCGTGTAGTTGAAGTATTCGTCAAAATGTCTTAATGAGAAGGGGGGTCGGTTTTGTGGAAACTTTTGGAGTTGAGAAATAGAACATTAACAAAGACATATTGGACTTGAGAGACGAGTTTCACCAGTAATGATCAAATGTTAGACATTTAGTGATATGACATACCAGATGGCACGCATCTGTCATGCGACATCAGCTTCTGGTGGCATAATGCCTCCACGTTAGATCATTTTCACGAGACTCACTTGGCTTTTATTACTGTTTGTTTTCTGTAGTTATAAACATTCTGCCACCCACTAATGTAAAGGAAACAACAAAGAAAGCTTCATAAGATTGAAACAAGTGAAATTTTCATTCCTTAGTGTGTTTATCACTGAGTTATACAAATAACAATCCCTTTAATTTTCGTAAGCAGATATGTCTTTAAGCTAACATCTTGAGTTTGAACTTTGAAGCTGCAAAAAGTATGATTCCAGCTGATCATAAGATTGTACACAAGACAACTATTTCCAAGTGATCATAAGATTCACCAAGTCATCTGAACGAGTTGATGGATCAGCGGGGTTTAAGACTCGACTCGAGGAAATTTTTACTCAACTTGCTGATGCAAATATATTTTGGTATAGCGTAAGACTTGGGCAAAATAAATCAACACAACGGATAGCTTGATGAGTTTGTTGCAAATTATCAAAGAACATGGCATTGGAGATGCTCGTACAAGAAGCCGTCGTGCAAATGACGGAACAAAATTACACAAGAAAAGCCATAGTATAAATAATAATCTGGCCTGGACTATTTTACATTTGTACTCTAGAATTGGATAAAAAAGAATTAGTAGTAATTGCACAGAACAGCTTATTTTCACCAAAAATAATCAAACAGTCTTTAACAGAGAAAATTAGTCACCCAAAAAAAAAAAATACACTTTAATCTGAATTACTCATTTGAAGGAAAAAAAAAGGGAAAGAGAGAAAAAAAAAAAAAAAAAAAGAACCTCTTGTTTACTCAATTGTTAAAAGCCAGCAAATCTTCCACGCAAGTCGGAAAATATTGCAATTTGCATCTTTTTCCAAGAACCCATAAAGCTTTTATAAATATACATGAGGGAACAGAGAAGAAATTTATTGACTTGTTCTTTCCCAAGTCACGTGAAGGAGGTGATGGATCAGGGGGTTCAAGACTCGACCCAACGAAATTTTTACTGAACTTGCTGATACAAATATATTGAGAGCATGACAGTTTGCAACATATGAAGTGTTTCTTTTGACAGTTTGCAAATCAATTAATCAAATCGGAATGTTTTAGGCAACTTGACATAAAGTTGAAATATGGAAATTAACTTAATCCAATGTCCCCCAGCAGAAAATGTTTATCAGCTTCAGATTTACAGAAGGCAGAAGACAATAAAGTGAGAGAATCCCATACAGAAACAAACATCAAAAATGAGTTTTACTGCTTGCAAATAATAGATAGCTTGAAGATTTTTTAACAAATTATAAAAAATCAGCCTTGCTCTTCTTGGGTTTCAGAGTACTTGATATGTCTACACCCATGTTAAATGCTGCATTGAACAGTGTTCTTGTCTGCAAAGATTGAACCCCGGGCACCCATGACAAGGTCTCAATGGGGGTCATCACAATCACTCCAAGCATAATTTCATAGTATCTTGCAAAAGAAACAACAATGTCCCATATCATGAATTTCTCCACAACAGGCCTCAGTACCAATGCAATTGAAATAAGTCCCCATCCAGTTGGAATGAAAGCCAGAAGACCGATCAAAAGATCAAGAATTTTGAATGCAGTGAACATCCATAGAGCAATGAACCCAAGAATCCCGGAAACAAAGATCATAAGATGAACCAAACGATAGTAAATTTGATTCTTGACGCTATACTTAGTGTGTGTATATGTTATTATCACATTAACCCTGAAAACCACTAGCACATAGATCCAGGAGAGCAAGTAAACATAGATGCTATTGTTTCCGGCAGAAATGCTAAGGCGATACACCAAACCGTACTGGAAAAAGAAGAACCGAAGGCTCAGAATTATTTCAGTTATCTTCCCACTGATACTAGTTGTCCTCAAATGATGTTGTTCATCATACCACCATCTTTCCCAGCTTTGCTTGCTGTTAGAAAACACACCACCTCGATACCATATCCATTTAGAAACTCATAGAAATCGATTACAGTTCTTGACCACTCAAATCTTAGAGGATTAAAGATGAAGGGACTCATAATCCAAGATGCTACCATAAACCAACTGGTCATTGTTAATGCAAAGTAGACAAAGCTACTACCAACCACAGGGCTGTACAAAGAATATAATGTAAGTATTAGTCCAAGCTCATTTGCCTTCACAAAATGGCTGCGACCGTATAGTCTGTAGCTTTCAAGAAAACTCTCGTGCTGCACATCCAAACCACGCTCCGTTGCTCGGTATTTCGCACCACCATGAAGAAGGGTTCGCCTGAAGTAATGTGCTCGTGTTCCCAGGGAGAATGTGTAGAAGAGGGGGGAAAGATGAACCTGTGTCATTATGAATTCCCAAACAGACTCAAGGAAACCATGCTCAACTATAGTTTCAGCAATCACTGGCAACGCATTGAAAAGCCCGAGTCCAATGAGAAATTCTTGGCTCAAGAGTGAAACGAGTGCTGCTTTTTGATCGGGAGTACCTGATTTCATGGAACGCTCGAACCCACCGAGGGCTAGATACAGTTGCCCCACCAGAACACATAGAAAGCAAATACAACTGTCCATGCATTAAAGAAGAATCCAACTGAACTGTAAAAAACGAAAGCATCCTGAAGAAGTCTAGCCCATTACCTAGCCTGCAGACAAGATGAATAGAAAGCAAAAAACCAATTGGACAAGGCAAAAAAACATCCTTAAGATTTCCAATAAAAAATAATGAACATTAAAACCTGTAGACATCTCGGCTGAGGAGTTGTTCGCCACTGCCACTTGCAATGTTGGCCTCAAACATGGAAATTTGGTTTAAACCAACATCCCTACCCTTTCCAAATTGGATGTACTCATGGTGAGTTACGTTTCCACGGCGTAGTGTGCAATTAAATCCGGCAAAAATATCCTCATTGAGATTAAGCACTCTAGAGCCCTTGCTTATTCCGCCCCTGCTCATAAACCAAAACCTATCTAGCACATCTGAATGACCATAATGCATCCTAAGTTTCAAAGGGTTAGCCATAACGCGTTGACCCAGGGTCACAAAACTCATCTCTTGGGCGCACATGAATTGTGCTGGTGTGGATATTGCACCTGTGAATATATGCTCTCTGATTCCCAATATGGTCGGTTTCCTGATGCCATGGCTGTTCTTGGATTCCTCCAATAGGTTTCGGATCTTAAGTGCCTCCTCAAAATGGTTATCTTGGTTCATATCAATGTTCTGAATTGCATCCCCTCGAGTAAAGATGTTAGCATGGTTTTGGTTTTCAGGTTTCCCCTCTCCAAGCTTCAGAGGATCACCGAGCAATTTTATCCTATAGATTTCCACTTCTCTTTGTAATAGTGGATCATATTTCACCAAGACAGAGTAATACTCTTTCTCATCCGTTCCTTTGGATATCTCGTCAATGTAAGCAACACGTAGAGCTTCATTGTTTTCCAACAGATACAAGATGTCGTCAGCACGTGAATCCTTGTTAGCCTTGTGAGTAGCATACAATTGACATGAAACTGTGTAAGTGTATTTCATTTTAATCCAATGTTCATAGACTGGAGTGGTTGCAGGGGACGACATTTCTGAACTCGAAGCATCACTACTATCAAATGTTGAATCTAGAAAACCCAACATCTTTAGAGCCCGACTGTGGTACATCATTCCCCTAGATGTGCGGGCCAACGTCTGGCCTCTGTAAGATGCCCACAGCCGAAGATCTGTCAACCTAGTTGTTCACAATTCCATTCCACTTACCATCCCTTGTCGGTACATTCTCTCTAAGAAGTTTCTCCATTCATCAGCATATAGAGTCTGCAAGTAGTAAAGGATGGAAATCCCATCTTCATTTAAATCCTGGAGTTGTTCTTTGCTGTATACAACTTGTTCATCATAGTAAGGAGTTAAAATGCTGAACGCCATCATTTTCTCAACGAGGGGAGCGCGGGGAATATTCATAAACAAGGAATTGCTGAAGAAAGAAATTCTTTGTCTTGCATCTTGATTTTCTGGAAATTTGAAGTATGAGTCCTCAGAAGTTAGAATGCTATGCAAGCGTCGCACACCACTATAGAAAATGTCATCATCCTGACTAGCCAACTCAACTGTGTTCTGGAAAGGAAATCCTGCATAAGATCGCATTCTTTGAAGATCTAGCCTCGACTTGGAAACATCACTATGTTGTTTGGGGAAATCCTTTATAGCCACGAGAAAAAAGGTGTGCAGAGCGGTCTCTATTTTGTCGATATCTTTGATAGGCTCGAGTAAGAGATTTAGGAGACAGACTAACTGTTGATGGATAAAACCAAGTGCACTAAGGTTGTAACATGTTGTGAATTTCTCTAACTGAACCCACCCATCCATTTCTTCAAAGAATGTTTTAGCAATGGAATGTTCAACAGTGTCATACTTGATGATTGTCACCAACAAGTGCCTCACACTATCATAAGCTTCAATAACTGTGGAACGCATATATTCGTTCTTGCTGATCTTATGCCAAAGCCATTTGTCAGGAGCACCAAAATGTTCATTTGCATATAGAATAGCTCCCCGAACCTCATTGCAGAGGAACACAAGCGGCCATTGTACCACCCTAATATCCCAATATCTTTTAGGCATTTCCAACAGCTCCAACTCATGATCACTGATAATATCCTCCTCTCTGAATGCTGAAATTATTTCATTCCATATCATTGCAAAATCGAAGGTATCTTCCTCTTTCTGTTCAAGTTTCTTCAAGGCTGTAACCAAACCAAAGCACCGTTTCAATTGGTAGACTGCTTCCTCGAGCTTTCCCTGAGATGTTCGTCTAGCGTTCAGCCCCTGCTTATTGGCCATTAATTTGGACTGAACTGCACTAGCTAAGTTCTGAAACGTGAACCTTAAATGCTCGATGTTCCGAAACTGACCCAGATGGTAAAGTAAGCCAATAATACTTCCAAGAAATGTAGAGTAAATAGAAAACCAAATCTGCAAATCCATCATGTATATAAATACAACTGGGAGCCACTGAAAACCCAAAGCAATGTAGTTGCTGTTCTTAAACAAGTCATGCCATTCATTGTCAACAGTCTTATAAGTATGTAATGCAGCCTTTGTAGATTCAACCATGGGTTTTATTTGCAAGAAATAACCGTAAGTAAACTTGGTTGCAAGCACAAATATCCAGAAACGTATATACTTCAACTTTTCGGCAAGTCCTTCCTCAAGCCCCCAACCGACAAAGGTTCTCCCGTGCCCCTGGAAGCCCCAGGAGTGTAATCGAAAGATCCACCAAATTTTACCATCAACGATTGTTCTAACACAAGGGAGCACAAAAAATACAATAGCCAAAATATCTGGGGCCAGAAAAACCAATGCAACCTTAAGAAAATTCAGCATTCTACGGTTCACCTCAGGCGACCACCTCCCATCAATACTCCTCTGTTCCCAAATCATCCGATAAAACATCACGAACACAACGACCCAAGTAGCAGCAAGGACAATTTTGAAAGCCATTTTGATGCCTAACCATTTAGTCTCCTTTGAAACTAGAGCATATTGCGTTGCTGCATCAAGTAGAGACTGCAAGAATCTCATCGCACTACAGGTGATGAACAATGTCATGCACTGTGCCTGAACCTGTCGATTTTTTAAGGCTTCCCAAGGATTCTCCTTCTCGTCCCACAACACAATCACCGTTACTCGAATAAATAGAATTAGCATAACCCACAACCTGTAGAAGCTCCTAAAGATGTTCCAAAACGATCTCCTTTCTATAAACCCCGTTTTCCCCACGTTTTTTGCCTTACTGCTTCTCACAAAAAAATTGCTTTCAGTATCAATTGGCCACTTCAAATTCTCAAAACACTCCCTAGTCCAAAAATATTCATTTATATCATCCTAATTTCGCCACACGGAATTTGAGGCAGTCCCATTTCTACTTTTGTCGACTTCTGATTTCATAGTATCATAAGTGGGTTTAACTATTTTATCCAGAAATGCATTTTCTCCTGATATTGAAGCTGAAAAGGGGCTTCCAGTGTCCTCCTCATCAGTATAATCTTCCAATATTTTATTCAATTACATTGCCAAATGATGAAAAATATAACAAATGCATTCTGGAACAAATCGTAAATTAGAAGAGTCACCCCATATCAACAAATACAAATATACATACAGAATGGGGCGCTGATCATCAACAGAAGAAGTAGAATCTGCCAGCGAGACAACGTTGGACCTGATGTTAAGGAAAGTACACCAGTTGAAGTAGTTTTCGAGTAGGCGGCTGAAGAAGCAGGGAATTATGGAGGGATCGAGAGGGTCATGACAAGTGCCAAGGCGAACCTGCTCATTAGAGAGGTGCATGACAATGTGCTCTCTTTGGTTCTTAACATTGGAGGATTGGAAACCAAAGTGAAGTGCTAGCCAGTCGAGGAGATCGTATTCGGGTTTCCAAGGAAACGAGGTTGGCCTTCGTAAGTCACCAACTCGACGGAGTGTGGCAATGGCTGCTCGAACCTCCGGCAAGCGGCGAGAGGGATGTTCAGATGACAAGCTATCTAGTGGGATAATATTGTAAACATGATGATATTCTGAATCTGACACAACATAATCATCTTGAAAATGTTGTTGGCCGGATGCTGGTGGCGGTGCTTGGCGACGATTCATAACGTTTGGCAATTGGCATACCGTCTTAGAGAATAGAGAGCACTATAGAAATTGACTTACGGAGAGAGTTGACACTCTCGCGTGTGGAGCCGTTAAAAGTTTGATTTTTGCGGCAACTCCATTTTAAAATTAAAGTAGAAATAGCGTAAGCGAGTAGTTTTAAAAGTATTCTTTATTCTTTATTTTTCATGAAAAGTCAAAAGTCAAAGTAGGCCTAGCTTCTTATTTTTCACCTTCATCGACCCCACCCGTCCATTTCATGTTTTCTTTCCAGCTAATTAAATACACAAGTGTTGCAATAATAATAATAATAATAATAATAATAATAACAACAACAACAACAACAGTAACAGCAAATAAATACATAATAGTCCAAATCTAAGCCAACGTCATATTGCATTTTTTAACAATGGTATTCTTCTACCTCTCTTCCTCTCAATTCTCTATTATATTCATCTTACTTATTTAACAAATTTAATTTAGCTTATTATATGATTTCTTTTTCGTGACAATTTCTACCCCATTAATAAACTAATTTCAATGAGAAATAAGAGAGAGAAAGCAAATAAAAGTGAATAATAGATATTTGTGTACTACATGTATCTCTTACAAAAATATATTGATATGGTTTATTTTGACCAAATTTTATTTAAAAATTAGAATTGGTTTGCAAACACGTATAAAAATGGGGCTAGGTTCCATAAGAAGTAACATGCATGGTGATGATTCAACACGTGAAGACAATTCATAAATAAAATATGTCAAGGTCATTCTTTATGTCCATCAATTCTTGAAAAACGCTAAACACCTCATATAAAGTGCTTATTTATCATCTCAATCGTCACAATTTGCTTTATATTATGAAGTTTTTCATCGTAATTTAATTTAATTTAATTTAATGAAAATAAAAAAGTAACAGTACCACAGGAAAAATGACAATAAAGCACCAAATTCACATCCAAACAATGTGCTAATAACTAGTAAAATAAGAAGAGAGAAAATAGTGGAAAAAATGACTCACTAAAAACTGTGACTGTCGAGCAGTTTTCGCTTCCTCGAGATTAAATTTTCAACCATAATAATACACCTTAAATTATGCTAGGACGTATTTTTGTAAACTTAAAATGGTTGCGCAATATTTTCCTCTAAAAAAAAAAATGTTGCTTTTACTTTTGTTTAATTTCCTCACTCAATGGAAAAAATTACAATGAAAATCTTCAAGCACCTTTTACCCCATATGACATGCATTGATGTACACCACATATATTTTAAATCTATATAGCGTGCATTAATGCATGTCACGTGGGGTAGAAGGTGCCATAACAGTATTTTCAAAAAGTGCTTTAACATTACGGAAAATTACAATATGGGTGATATAAAAAATATATTCTATTCAAATTTCTGAGATCTTCAAATAGCCACAGTGCCCATTTGTTAATATATGGGTGCACGATACCCACTTAAAGTGTATTACTCTTGAAAACATGGTGTTTGAAGAAAAATTAATTCACTGAAACGAATCACGTGGAAGGGATTTAATTTAAGAAAAAGACAATAACAAAAACATTTACACATGTGGAGAGTGAGATTTGAACCCACGCCCTTTCGGACCAGAACCTTAATCTGGCGGCGCCTTAGACCAACTCGGCAATCTTCACGAGTACCTAAAAATGTTTTCATCAACTCAAAGTTGAATTGATACAACTAAGAAACCAATGAAACGATTAATTAATCAAATCCTCAGCGACTCAAATCTTCCAAATTTATATTTTAATTAAGAGAACTAGTCTTTATATCTTTTACAACGCGATTTTCCCGCTTTTTTTATTTGATAAATCTTGTAATAATTTTTTTTAACCAATAATTAAGAGAATTATGTCTTGGCATCTTTTACACCACGATTTTCCTGTCTTCAACTTAAAAAAATCAATGAAACTATTAATTAATCAAATCCTCAGCAACTCAAATTTTCCAAATCTCTCTCTCTCTCTCTC
>CAVNYN010239800.1:0-22709 GCA_963692815.1 Nyctanthes arbor-tristis | reverse complement strand
GATATTAATAATCACATGTTCCCCATAAAAAATTTATTTTTCTTCACATTTCCTTAAAATCGCTTTCTAATTTTCCACACATTCTCCCAAAAAAAAAAATTAATAATAATAAAATAAAGAATAATGCTATGTAGCACCACTGGTGCTTGGCACCAGTCTAGGTGACATCCAATGTGTCATTAAATAATAAGTGGAATTAAATGAATAAATAAATGATCTACTTAATTTAACTTATCATTTAGTGCCACCTTGATATGGTGTCAAGCACCACTGGTGCTAAATAGCATTACTCTAAAATAAAATAAAAAAAGAGCTCCCACGAACAAGTTTTAAGTGAACATACTGCTTCAACTTGCAAAAATGTTCATATTTGAAAATAAATGCTGCATAAATCATGGAACTACTAGTAGATATATCCTGTATGAGATCGTCAATCAAATTAGTTCTTTCTTTGGGTAATACAGTTAGAACCTAAAAATATTTTTATCATCTGAAGGCTCAACATTCTTTAGAATACTTCTAAGACAATTAATCATTTAGATGAGACCTTTGCTAAAGTATTAACAAAGTGAAAAAATCCATGAAATTATATGAAGTGTGGAATGGTTGCATGGACATACCAGCCTTGTCCAATGCTGAAAGGCACATGATAATCATATCAAATCTAGGGACCTTGGTTAAGTTTTCCAAGTATCTTACACCTAATTCCATATCTTCCCTGCCAAAAAGGTAAAGAGCAAAGTCAGTAGTAAAAGTTGACATTTAGCTACATGCATGAATATTCTACCTATTATCATAAAAACTAAATAACTTACATGAAAAATGTGGAGATACACCTAATAATGTCAACAAGCATTGGAGCAGACAATGCATTTTTAAATATATCCGGTAATGCAGTTGGTGGTGTCACCTGTCAAGCGAAACACACGAATTTATTTTTTAAAAAATTAGGACTACTCAAAAACAACAATAAGTTATCAACGACTGTAGGGTACTAATTTTCAAAAGATCATTTTTTTTTTTTTTTTGCTCTCATTCATTATAAACCACACATTCTTTTAGGAAAAAATCATTTTTTACATTTTCCTGTAAATTTTCCTTAACTCCTTACCACACAATATCCCAAAAAGTAACTTTTCACAAAAAAAAAAAAAAAAAAAAAAAAATTTCAAAAAATACGATGCACCCTTAACTGATCCTCTCTCTTTCTTATTTTCGTCTTTTTTGGCGATTGTTGCTAGCTTTTTTTTTTGTATCTTCCTCTTCTCCCAAGAAAACTGGCAATGGCTTCACGCACACACACACACACAGAGCAATTACCTTTAATAAGCAAGATTGTAAATTACGGTCACCAGAAAGTCCCCGCCAAGAAACCTCAAACTGATAAGCTGAATTTGGCGGGGCAATATTTTTTGCAGCTTCACCTTTGGCAAGATTAGCAGCTCTAGCAGCAAGTTCTTGCACGGATTCCTTTAATTGTTGCTTCCCGACTTTGTGTACACTCTACAAATGTTTCAACCAGATAAGCATGCTCACAATAGAGACAAGAGAGATTCTAGAGGCAGATCAGGATATTTGACTCCAAAACACATGTTATACCATGACATTGGTTAGGGCAAAGCAAGTACGTAAATGTTTGTCCTTAGTAACCATCTTTATTATTAATATCATGTAAATGTAAATAATAATTAAAATACGCAAAATAATGCTTCAGAGGTGATAGAATTTAACAAGAACCAATTGTTAATTATGGACATTTCAGCACAAATAATCTATCTTACAGTTCATCATATTTATCATATCTGTTCCCAAAGAACACTGTTCAACCCAATGACAAAGACATTGTTGAGAAAAGATGACATTTTTGTGAACAAAATGAAAATGGAATTCATTAGCAGTCTCTAATATCCATTTGGTTGATATCATGTAAGTTAGCAAGATAACGCTTTATTTCAAACCAGACATCATAGAATTTAACCAATGATACCTTATAATTATACCTTTTAACCAGCAAGACTATCCCCACCCACTTCTCACCATATGTTTTTGCCTGTAGATTGATTACTTGCTACTTGAGATAAAACCAAGAATCACACTCTCTGTTATGCTAACCAAGAATCACACACTGTCATGCTGGTATGAGTGAACTCCAAACATATACCTTAGCTGTTATTTTCATTTTAATCCCAGATATCCGAGTTTTGAACAGATTAAAAAGGTTACCTTCAAGGTAATATTTTCAAACTAAAGGCTCGTTAGATATCCGAGTTTCGAGCAGATTAAAAAGGCTGGCTTCAAGGTAATATCACATCCACACAACTCATGGGACCCACATCTAGCGCACAAATCTCCACCACTTTTCTTTTGAAAGGGCAAAGATTGTTCATTAATTTCATCAGAATAGAGTACATCCAAAATCAAAGTGGCGGGAGTCCCAATCCACTCAAGACAACTAGAAGAGATATTAGATGCCCTAGCTAGGCGATGGGCTACTTGATTTGCCGTCCTAGGTACACAAGAATAATAGAGACTATCTATGTTTCTACCAAGATGTCGGCAATCGTCAATGACAAGGCCGAAGTGGAAAAGATCCAAATGTGAATTCCTTAAGGCATTGCACACTAGTTGAGCATCCATCTCCACAATAATATTGTTCACGCCAAGTTCTTTAACCCACTTATTTTCACTCAATCTAATTCTTTTTCAAATAGAATTGGCTTGTCAGCACCCGCTAAGGCTTGTTTGGATACTGTCTCTGTGTGTGTGTGTGTGTACATATATATCCCCCCTAACCACACATAAGTAAAGCTTGTGCTTCATACCTCTACAGTCTCCAAACCAGTGTTTCCATCTGATTTCTGGGTTCTCAGGCTACTGTTTTCCACTTCCAGGGGTCTTTCCACAGGTTTTTCTCTATCCTGCCAAAATATTTTCAAAGCTCAGTTAAATAAAATAGATGCATCATCCAGAAAAGCACTGTATAAAAGGGAAACTTAATAACTCCATTTAAGTCCCTAAGTCTATCATTCAAAAATAAGTACTCTTCATGATTTCAATATTTCCCAAACAATCATAACATAATATTGCCCACAGGAATACTACTGTTTCGAGTGTTCAAGGCGAATACAAAATACTGAAGACCAAAAAGCAACATCAAGACACAGCTTAACAGCTCCAAAGTTACTAGTTTCTTCCAGTGAGTTGCTTGACACTCCATTTCAGAGGAAATACCCATGTTGGACATATAGATCAAAAATATTAATTAGATCAAAAAGCGGATTCTTTATATCCCTCCAAAATAACTATATCTATAGATATCAATATATAAAAGTTTCCAAAGTAAACTTAAATTCATAAAATGTACCCATTAAACCTTGTTCAAATTATCAATATTTCGAATCGTATCCCCATATTTTAGGTTTAATTGAGGAAAAGAAAATCCAAACCGTAAATAAGAATCTGTACCCAAGTCTGAGGAAAATAAAGCACCTAACACAAAGTTGGACCACACAAATGGAAGCCTAAGTGCCTAACTCATGTTACATTTCCTTCTAAGCAGTAACTCTTCCATACATTACTGGTAATCAGAAAGCAAACTCCATTGTTCAGACCTTGGTGTTATCCCCCAGAATCTCAGCAACTCCAGCAGGAGAAATTTTTGACATGGGCTGAACCTTCGGTGTAGATTTACTCTTGTCCACCTTCAACTTTCCTGCGCTTTGTACTCCCGCCGAAGAGCCACCCACTGCTCCAGCTGCCTTCTTAAGAATCTCCTACGAGAGTACATAAAACAAAGATAGATTACAAAAAATCTGGAAAAAGAAAAAGCCGTGACATAAGTGTCAATTAGTAGTGATGCAGGATGGAAAATATACAAAGAAATAGAAAGGGAAAGATAAGGAGCGAGAGGAGAAAACAGAAACCAAGATTCTCAGCCCCCTAAAATATATGGATTCTCAACCCCTAAAATATATGGATTTCTCAAGTTAAAAGAACTAAAGAAGACTTCAACATCCAAACCTTGGATTAATCAACTCAATGCTGTTTTAAGTTCTCCATAAAACTATCCACTATATCCCCTTACGTTGCATATTGCAAATCAGTTTGATGCTTTAAGCTACCTTCTCCACAAACCTTTATAGATAGCCATGCCATAAAATAGAATTGTATGTGGGTTTTCATGTTTATAATTAGTAATATACAATGACATTCCATGAAGTTTAAATGAGTCATGAATCATTACCGTAGCATCCACAAAGATGCCCTGAGGGGAAATTTCTTCAGCACAGTGGGCACCATCAGATTTAAGCAATAAAAACATATCTAACTAATGACCCCAGGAAACCAGCTACAATAGGAATGCCAAAACATAACACAATAGACCAAGAATTATAAATTTTAAATGAACTGAGAAGCATTAGCATTCAGGCCAGTGAAAGAGAAGACCTATACCTTCTCCAACAAAGATTTGACTTCTGCCTGTTGCTTCTTGATCTCTTGGTTGTGCGGCTCCAACCTCAAAGCAAATGTGGCATCTGCATTTCACAATAATATTTCAACCAGATGATACAGGGGAAGTGGTTGAAAGATCTTTTAGCCTTAGAATATTAAGTAGGCTATACCATCAAGAGATTCTCCCAGTTTCCCAAGTTCTTTTCTAGCTGTTGATCGGCGAGAGTATGCCTTTATGTAGCGATCATCTAAATTTAATGCCTCCGTACAGTCATTCTCAGCTTTCTGGTATCTAATAACAAAATAAGAAAATTATAGCCTTCTTCTTTGCAAATTTATAATAATACGCATATGTAGAAAATACCTCTTGATTTTAATATAAGCCATTGCTCTATTTGCAAAAGCTACAGCAGTTGGTGTGAGAGCAATGCTTCGAGAGTAGCAGTCTATTGCTTCATTAAACTTTTTCTGTTTGAAAAACTCATTACCCTGGAAAATGATAAAGAAAGCCAACATCAAAAACAACCAGGAGCATAATAACTGAACTAAAATTGTTGAATACCACCACGTACCAACTCTTTCTCGGAATTGGCATCTACAGATTCTTCTGCCACAAAACCACCTGATAAACGATGGATTGCGTCATAGTCCTTCAAATAATCAAATTCTCTGCCAGAACCTACATTACTACCAACTGCTAGTTTTCCATTAACTCCAGTGCCATCAAAATGTTGACTAGCACTGTTCAAGTTATGTCTCTGAGCAGGAAGATCCTTGAAGAAAAGAAAAGAAAGAAAAGTTCATAGAACGAGAGACAGAGAACAATTTTGAAAGGTTAGTACAGAAACCAAAATGAACAAGGAAAAGAAGAACAGAGTAGACTGAAGAATGCAAGTTCGGCATATAAGTTAGACTACCAATTTGTCCTTGCCACCAGATTGTGATTTCAATTTCTTGTCTTTGTCCTTGACTGATAATTCCCAGTCCTGTAAGTTATTCAAGAGCCCTTCAAAGTCCTAATCAAACAAACAATCCCAGTAAAGAATTAAGAACTTTTTCAAGAGGAAAGGGAACCATCTAAATTTTCTCAGTGAATCTATCAATAACGGATTAGAGATCGGAAGAGACACCATAAACCTGTAGGAATGACAATGCTGTTACCATTTTCTTTAGGCCCACATTAGACTCTAGGTGCAGCAACCTTCCTTTATCTTAGAATAATTTCCCAATTTGAAACTTTAGTTACTCTTACTGTACTCCCAGGCAACTAATATTCAGCATTTCTTACAATCAGTCGAAGGACTATATTGTGCAAACCCCCCCCCCCCAAAAAAAATATATATATATATAATACTGTAAGTAGTGAAACCATCACCAGGAACCAAACTCCTTAAAGTAGAAACTTTAAAATTCCGGGAAAGAAAACAGAATGGAAAAATCTCTCCTTTTTTCAATTGTATAGCATTGAATGCGTACCCAAAAAAAGCACGATAAGAGGAGAAGAATAAACAACATGTTTTATTTGTTTATTTCACACAAATACGCACCCATTCGTCATATTCAGGTAGCCTTCCAGCTTCATCGGATTGAAAAACAACCATACTCGATTATTAAGACTAAAACTCCACACACTAAAATTAAAAAGTTCTCCACGAACAAATAAAAGGAGGCAGAGATACAGCTGAATTACTTGAAATTGGTCGCGAGAATGCTTGGACGGAACTTTCGCCATTTATCTAGCAGAAGATCGCGCAAAAAGACCGCTAAAACACAGTAATTTATTTACGATGGTTCTGGAGTTTTATTGATCTCCAGTTAAAATCGCGTTTTGCTGGTTTCAACATCACCGAACGCGATTCCTTACCCTGTGACCTTAAAAATATTGGCATCGATCTTTAAAAAAAAAAAAAAAAAAAATTATATATATATATTGGCATCGGGTCAGCCGGGGCAGGTTTGGGCTGAACCAGGAACCGAACCGATCCTACCACTGTAGGTTTGAGAAAAATCGTCACCTAAAACTGGCCGAACCAATCCAGTTGTGCTCTAAAAACAGACCGGGCTCCGAATTTGAAGTCAGACCACTAATTATACGGGGTCACGTTACTTGTGTCAGGTGACGTGGCCCTCTGTAATTTGAAGTCAGACCACTAGTTACACAAGGTCACGTCACTTGTGTCAAGTGACATGGCCCTCTGTAATTGGTGGTCTGACTCTAAATTCAAAGTTCAATCTATTTCTATAGAAAATCTAGAACCGATCCGGTTGATCCGCCAAAATGCCCACTAAAAAATACAGCCTTCCATCATTCATGCACAACACATCAAAAGCTTGCAAACAATTGTTATACATGCAAAGGATTATTTGAAAAAAATTGTCCAGTGCCACCTACCGATAATTATGGTACTAAGTGAAATATAACTTTTCATATTAGTGTGTTCAAATTGTCGGACTTGCGTCCACACTAACAACTAACACTAAAATGGAATTGAAAAACTATCAGCGACTACATGTTTTTTTTTTCTTGTATAAGTTAAAAACACCTTAGCTTACAAAACTCTATGAGTATTTCTTCAATTAAATATCACACAACCAATAATTCTTCAATTCCCCGTAAACTCGGTTTCCACTTCAATTTTTTTTTTTATAAAAGATATTACAAGGAGATTGGACAGGAGGAGAATTAAACACACTCTGATCCTATCAGACTACACGGATCTTAGCGATCCTTATATTTTTTTCCTTGCGTATTCAAAGAATGTATTAATAAAATACCAACTTTTTCTAACAGCTATGTCGTTATAGCACCCACTGTCTCATTTAACCACGTGACGTGCATACGCGCAAGTACATGAAACATTGGATGCTATAACGAGCGTTAGAAAATTTTAAAAGAAGTCATAAACCGCCGTGACCAAATCTTGGCCACAAGATAGGGCATTTGTTAGTTCATACGGCTATTATAACTGTACATGGTCTAAATTTGAAGTATGGATGCTACAAAAACAAAAATACATAATAAATTTAACATGCCTGGTCCGTTAACCTTGTCCTTACTATACATCAAGGCTAAAAGGAACTCACTGCAAGTGCTCATATCAGCAACAAGGGCAACTCAACCAAATCAACAAGCAGTAAGAGTTTGTGTCTTCTCATGTATTGCTTTGTAGCATTGAAGGCTGCAAAGAGGAAGGTTCGACTCAGAATCTCGATACTTGTATGCATTTGTACACGAAGGGCCAGCACATCTCTCACGAGGAGGGGGATAACTGCTAGTCGGCATCGAAAACCAAATCAGCAGGCAATACATAAGTTGGCCACAAAGTATATAAAACCTTCACCTCTCGCACAGAGAGGCTATAATACTAGGTGATCAAGAAAAATCTTAACATAGAGCATGTTTCGTTAAGCTTTAGAAGAAGTTATTAAAAACTAATACACATCACTTATGATAAGTCATACCTTCCCACTTTAGAGAGGAACTTTTAAGCCCCCTAAGAAAGAAGCTATTCAAGAACAAATGGAGTTTCCCACTTCAAAACAAGCATAATGTAAAGAAATTGCTCACTTAAAAGAACTCTTTGTCCCCAAACATTGTTCGGTATTTAAAAAGAATTACTTGTTTTTTTTGGGAATCTAACTGACTTGTTTCAAGTATTCACCAATAAAAATTATTTGTTTTAAAACTCAGTTAGTTGCAACTAAATTTACTTAAAAGTATCTGTTCCAAAAAAAAAAAAAATGAAAACAAAATTACTTAAAAGTAACTTCTTAAGAAAATGTCCCTTATTCTGAAAGTAAATACCTTCAAGTCAAAACAAGTTAATTTTAATTTCTCATTTTGAAAATTACAAATTCTAAATTTATTTAAACTTAAATGACCATCTCTAGAGCATACTTAGGAACACTGGAGCATGGGATGCCAGCACAATCTATTTTGAATAATTCTGCCTATATTGCTCAAGGTAAAGTTACTCCATTACCTGGAATTCTTGGGTTCAAATATACTCGGAAGACCAATACCCTCAGGAAATGTCACAGTTGTCCCTGAAGGACCTATGACCCACCTAACAACATCTGGTGCAACTGCAGCAGCATTGGCATTCTTCTCCTGCAATACATTAAATAAATCCATAAAACAAAAGTGAAGTTCACGGTGACATATGAAATATTTTATTTATGTACATCTTGTCACCTGGGCCAACTGCTCATTCCTTTTCTTTATTTTCTCTTCTCGTCGTTTTCTACTGGAATCTTGACCCAGGATTTTCCTAATTGCCTCAGCCTGTATATGCCATGAAAGTAAACAAGTAAATATTATCATTTAATCCATAGATGTAAAAATCAACTGTCGAAGTTAAATCTGGTAACAGATACAGAAATATACAGAGAAATGAGTTAAATGAAGAAATGAGAAGTGCAAACCTCAGATTCACGAGCAGCCTTCTCATTCTGTATCCTGCGCCTTTCAGCAGCCTCAGTTCTTTTAAGCTGATGCTCTGTTTCAGAGAGTTTTTCCTTTTGCTCTGCAGACCCAAAGGTCCAAAACAATCAATTATCATAAGCAAGCAGTTGACTTGAAATATAAGGATGCAATGTCAACAAACGAGTTCAGTAGGAAGGAATGCTTACTTCTTGGTGGGGCTGGTGGTAACCCATCTGGGAACTCAACAAATCTTGCACCCGAACTCAGTGAGATGTCTCTACCCCTTCTGAGGGCCTGCTGGCGAGTACTGATTGCCCTTTCACTCTTAGAGGATCCCCAGCCATCAATTGGTTCGTGCAATTCTTTCTTCCTCTTCGGTTCTAACTCACCTTCAGATTGCGATTCTTCTTCTACTACATAGTCAGTGTCTTCAGATACTTTTCCTGTTATAGATTTCTTACTCTCTTTGCCAGAACTCGATAACTTACAGTCTCTAACACCGAAATCATACCCATCAATTTCTCTATCCATTACTCCAGAAATCTTCCTAAGTTTCTGGGTTCCTGTTTCAATTCCATACTCTGTATTATGAGAAGCTGACATTTTGGATGTTTTGAGCTTCTGAAGAAACCGAATCTCATCATCAACATCATCTTCCTCTTCTTCAGATGCTTCGTCAAATGAACTTCTTCTATAGACATGTTTGTTCTTCCAAGTTCGACCATGTTTTTCAGCTTCCTTGATCTCTCCTCGGGAAGAACCCACTCTTCCAAAAGTAAAACCACTTTTAGAGAAATCTTTCCATGGCACACCAGACAAGCCACCTTTCTCATCTCTAAAAGGTGAAGCATCCTTAAACAAATTGTCCTGTTCAATGAAGAAATATAGTATAAGTACAAAACAATGCCTTCGGGAAAAGATGAACACCGGGCAGAAGGGAGCTAGATTAGAAAATCCATGTTATGCGGTACAAGGTACTGAATTCACATGTAGCAGAAAGTTCAGTTTTACAGACAAAGGAAACGAAAAATTTTAGTTAAATCACTGTCAGTATACCAACAAGTGACAATGGAAACCAAGAATATATACGATGAAAAATCATTAAGCTAAAAATCCACAGCTATCTCCAAATATCAGAATTCATTTATTGCAACAAGTGCAGCATCTTAAATACAAGATTTTTCTCCGTAACTAATTCAATGTTTTTTATTCCCATTCCATGAATGTTGTCAGAATAAGTCCTGGCACCTTTTAAATAACAAAGAGCTTAGATGCATGCACGATAACGGTAGTTTCATCAAGAGCATCTCTAATGCAACAATGTGCATTGTGCACATGCGGCAAAGAAAACTGACATTACAACCAAAAGGAATTTGCATTGTGTACACATGGCACGGTTTTATTAGACTATCAATAAAAAGAAAGAGAGAAAGATATTTAATGTGCTGTGAAAAGATTTTTGCCAATTTTCAGGAAATTCACCCGTTGACATTGTTGCATTGGAGATGCTCTGATAGAAATAACAAATACCTGATGGCTTGGTTTACGACGAGGGTATATGGCATCTGAGTTTGAAGACTTAGCTGAAGATGTGGCCAAGGAGGATCCACTAGAGCTGGATTTTGATTGTATTGTACGGGTGACACCCCCAAGCTTGAGCCTTACTTTCTTGAATTTGTTCTCATATCCAATTCCATCTAATGATTGTCCGGATTGGTTGCCACTTACATTTTCACTAACTTTGTCTCCATTCCAGTTAGCTGTTGCAAGATCATCTTCAGTAGATTTTATAAGTTCTTTGGCGCCCTGAAATCCTCCACCTTCGTCACTGCACTCCAGGACCGTTTCGGCCTCCATAACATTACTATAAGATGCCCTTGAAATGCATTGATTCAAATTAAGTTCTTTCTTCCTGGAAATGGCATCCTGACCGGAACTGTCATCGCTAGGTGCGTTGTCCATATAATCTGATGGCAGATAATCTTGGTATTCCTGAGGAGACTGAGATTCAGATGGGGGACGGCGATTCAAAGTACTCCTCTTCCTCCTCATAGTCTTGGATGAGGTACTAAGCCCAATGCCTCCAAAGGTATCCATAATGGCTAAGAAAGCTCCTCTGAAAATCTATAAGAATCCAAAAAGGAAACACTTGAGAAACGATAATACCAAAACAAACCATAACACTCACATGCAATGGACAGGAACAAAACAATGCTTCCTTAAAAGTAGGAAAATTTCCATTACAAGAGAGAATCTCCAGTTGGTTGTGGATTGTAGAAATTTTCTAGCCACGTCAACCAAAAAAAAAAAAAAAAAACTTATATGGCAGGGAAAGATATGGACATTGTCTAGCACATCGTCTGTCTATACTCTTTCTTAAATTCTAAAATAAACCTATAGCATTTAACCACATATTCCTCCTTCTCTCTCACAATTCACATAAGCATTGGAGGCCTTTTCTTTTATTCATCAATTGTCTATACTACATGTAAAGCAATCCATGAAATACCATTGGAGATGCTCTTAATGTCAAGCTCCATAGACCATCCCAACACCCCACCCCCCAACCCCCCAAAACCAAAACCCAAGAAAGATCTACTCCAAGAACAAATAGAGTAAATATTAGAGAGCAGCTAAAGAAACTAGTTTAGTACAAGAGTGGTGAATACCAAGCTAGCAAAAAAGATATCAAAGACAACAGTAATAATCCATAAAATTCAAGAAATCACTTAAAGAAAAAACAAAGTAATCAGAAATACATATGACATAATCACATAGCCTCAGTAAAAATGCAAATTGATCACAGATAAAAATTTCTGAGAGTACTCCACTAACCAAAAAAAAAGAAAGGATAAAAACTAAAAATTCACAAACTGGAACAAATATCAAGAAGTAAACTTCTGGGAATCTGGACTTGATAATACTTGGAAATTTTCGGATGAAAATGAAATACCAAGAGGTTTAAAAAATAAACCGCAAGTTTAAGAAATTATTATCTAGAAGTGAATTTCTGGATTTTGATTAACTTTCGAGATGATAGCAAAAAAAAAAAAAAAATTGAAGAGAAAAACGTCGAAGGCTTTACCTCGGAGATCACCGGCTCACCGCTCAGCAGTAACCTTAGAAATCTGCTTACAGCAAAGCGAAGCAAGCTGACGGTACTCCTGGACGGGTGAGGAAGACATAGCGACTCTACAAGACGTTAACGCGACATAAGAAGAGTCGGGTCAGACGGATAAATCCAGTAATGATGTCCCCGCTAATATACTGCACACACGTGAGGGGAGATTATTGAGACAATTATATGAGGCCTCACATACAAAGAGCATACAAAGAGCTCACTGTGTGTAACTTTCTTCAATAATCTCTCATCATGTGTGCGTATCTCATCGGCGACAAATCATTTTTGCAGATAATTCGTTGCTACACAACATTATCATGCGGCTTTTCTGTTTTCAAAAACCAGAACTAGAATGTTGGGCCTTTTGTGGTAAAATCTCACCTTATGATAAAATTATTCGAGGTAAAAGAATTAGATCAAAGAGAGCGAGAACGAGAGACTCCTATCTAAAAAGGGAGGAAGAGGGAATTAAGGGACATACATTTTAACCCTTTTTGCACTAAATAAATAGTGATGAAAATTTTTCTTACCATCCGTAATTAAATTTAAACAAATATTCTTGAGACGACTACATAAGCCGCCAATGGCCGAGGCCTGCGAGAAGCAAGCAACGCCTTGTATAGGTTGGGCATTTTCAGGTATAGTCCTCCACCTCAAAGTGTTCTTTACTACATGGATAACCCCATAAACTGTCAAATAAAATTGAAAATAAGTTCATTGAACCATTTTAATATGCAAGAAAGTCAAATTCTCACTCAATTATCACTTCTTGTGTTTCTAACTCTTTTTATATGCTTTCTACTTGATTTTTAACTTCTACGTGTCTACAATAAAGAATTGTACAGTACTTGTGCTATATTTTTAGGTTTCTTTTTATAGAAATAGGACGAGTGAAAGTAACGGTAAGAATTGTATAATAATAGTTACAGAAGTGAAAATGTGTGGCCAATTTGACTTTAATTATACAGTCAAATTGCCAATCTTGTAGTTTGAAACTTGTCTACTATTTTGGGTAAAACCATCAACTGCAGTCTTTCTAAAACATGGAGCATTAAAACTAGAACAACAGTTCATAATGTAAATACAGAGCATCACTGCGGAAACAAATTTAATTTCTTGATAAATCTGAAAATCTAATACATAATTCGTATACATACCAAGCATATCAAGTGGAAGTATGTAATCTTTCTATTTTCTATCCAACAATGGAAAAAAACCAGCTAGTGAGGTACAAAGAATAGGGGAGGGTGAGGCATAACTCACAAAAAAGTAGGGGCTAGAAAGAGAGCTAAACAGGGGGGAGAGAGAAAGAGAGAGAGAGAGCAGTTTAAAGACGATCAATGGGAGTAAAGGGTACAGTTTGTTTTGTTCTGGAAACCCAATACCCAACGAAAACAGATATGCAAAGGGCAACTACTGATAAGAGGAGAGAGAAACCAGCAGCGGCATCCCAGGGGCTCCCAGATGCTGCTTTGACATTTGCAGAAGAGCCAAGAGTTATGTCTAACGGTACCCAGTCACAACTCACAGTGTAATGCCCCGAACCATGCCATGCATTTCCATCAACTGGGTACCAGAAAGCAGCAGAAAATTTGCTTGGTTGGCCTATAGTAAATTGTACATCCTGCATCGAGCAAATGAAGATATCTAAAGTTTTGAGAGACTTGCCAAGATACTAAAGGTATTTCAATTTCTTTCGTTAGTCAAGTCCAGGATCAATGGAAGTCAATAACATCATTCCCCCTTTTGCTTTTCAAAAATTTCACTCAGATCACATTATTTGTTTTGCCAAGAAAAATTAAATATTCTTTTGTGAAAAAATGTAAACGTCTTGTAATTAAACCCAACTTGAATATTTTAATACCATTCATTAAGTTTGTCAAACAATGTTAGTCCAGCAAGGCAGCAATAAAGAAACCCAAATATTCTTTGAAAAGGAAAAACAAGAGTATGTTTTGAGATTTTCTGAGTTAAATATTCCACAAGAAAGCAACTAGAGAATAATAAAAACAACAACAATAACAGAAAAGATGCAGAACCTGCTGAAGACGATCCATGGTTCTCAGAGGCCTCGTGAATTCAAAGTAGTATGTGCCCTTCTCACCAGATGATGCATAAGGACTATCTTCCTCAACATATCCTGCAGTCAAGGATATAAAGACGTATAAGAAGAAAAGGTTCCAGGCTTGAAGAACATCAGAAAGAGTGGAGTTAACTTCCCGTCTAGATATTACCTACAGAAGAAATCAATTAGCACCTAGTTAATCTGAAGGCAAATTACACAAGTTATTGTTTATCAGTCTGTCTGATCCAATGCTTCATCTAAGTAAAGGCAATACAATCAGCATTTCCCACTCAGATTAGACTACAGTGATTTTGACCTAACCCTTTGTCTTACAAGGCATTCTATTGGGATCCAGTAGCTCTCGAGGCGATGAATTTATCAGGTATGTGCTATTGTCCAAAAATCTAAATGGTGTCAACTTCACTTGTTTGCATCTTAATTTTTTTCTTATCCATTTTGAGTGTGTATACCTCAAAAAAGTGATTTCACTTAACTGGCATTAAAATTATATATGATATGATATGATGTTTAACCTCGATGATAATCTGCTCCAGTTGTTTCTGTGGAAAGGAAACTGACATTTCATCTCAAAACAAGTAAAATGTTCATGATCTACCTGAATGGGTCTTGAAAATGTTATGCCACCATGCCCCTTTCCAGTCATTCAGTGCTGTAGATTCATTTCCTGGAAGTTGTTCAAAATGAAAAACTTACACCAGCTATTTTTAGTTGAAAATAATCTATATCTATATCTATACTATATCTAAAAGAGAATAAGTAGGGGAAACATTTTTAGACAATCTTACCCTCAATGATATTTCATAATTCCAAATATGTCCTTCAATTAAATATATTATTTTAAGTTATAGTTTTTTGTAATTTAATACATTTCTTAAACCTAATTGAGTAATTAAACTACATTAATGCTATAAGATTAATTTCCTTTATTCTTTTTGAATTAAAAGAGAAAAAAAGGACAAAGGAAACCTAATCATCATATGGTTCATAACTTCATATACCCAATTATTAGTAATTATTTCCATCAGATTTTTCACCCCTTTATTATACTTCTGCTAGCATATATAAATATGCCTGTAATGTCCATGGACAACAAATAATCTTTTTCTAATGCTTTGAATTTTTTATTGGTGTACTTGAAATTTAAGGGTGTGTTAGAATGTGCCGATACATTTGTTGGAATGGGACATGTTCTGGATGGACAAGCCACACAAGCATTTTCGAACAATCAACAATGAATATCTCTTTGTTTATCATAAGATTTTATAAAAAGGGGTTCTTGATTTTTTTTTCTTTTTTTTATTTATTTCTTTTAAATTACATTTTTCTAGCTATTAATCTATTCCAACAATTACTTTGTAGTTGCACAACTTCAATCTTTCTTTCTTCATGAGTAATTTTGTAGCAAGTTTATAAGAGTTGCATTATTTTATGACAACCAAGAATTTAGAGGAGCAAACAATAAATTAAACATTGTATGGTTTGCTTTATTATCGTAACTTTTGCAACATTCTATAACTAAAAAGATAATTTGCTCAATATTTATTTTGTAAAAATAGTATTTTAAAATTGATTAATAATTGGTTCTTGTGCATTACAAAGGTTTTAATTTGTTTGCATTATAAAGACGAAGCTCATGAATGTTGATTGACAAAATCACGTGCAAAGTGCGTCTTTCTTACTAGTATTTAAAAAAGAAAACTGCCGTGGAACCAACTTAGAAATTGTTTTCAGTATTAATCTCAATAATAACTTATGGTAACTCTAAGTAGTAAAGATATGCCTTTAGATTATGCGCCATTTATTGGCTTGTAAGCATTTTTTATAGAATTCATTCTATACCATCACAAGGTTGTCAGAAATAGAAGATCAAACCTAAACAAGTAACAAACTTTTTTGTTCAATAAACTATGGCAAAAAAAGAAAATTAAGTGTTTAAAAATCATTAATCAGTTAACAGCTGAAGATCATCTTCTAGAACATATTGAAATATCGGAAGTACCTGTAGAACCAATGCCATCAAGGTTCCTACAGTGTGGATTCCAAGCAAACATATCAACCAAACCATTCCTGCTCAAGAGAATTGAAATAGGTTGAGATGTCCACAATTAATCAATTTTCTAGTCTTAGCAGACTGGGTCCTTTGACAATCCAAAGGGTAAATGGTTTACCTTTCCCCACTTTTACCATTTCCCACAATAGGGTTTCCACCATACAGTCTTCCTGGGATAGAATTTCCAATGGAGAAATGCATGATGTCAACTTCATAGCCACGGCAACTCTTGTTGTTGCATGAACCAGGTGATTCTTTACAACCACCCATCTAGTTAACAAAGCCAACCAGTTTCAGCATAGAAGAAACCAAATAAATAGTAAAGCACGATTCCACAGAAACTGAAAGAAATCACAACATGGTAAAAAGTTCAGTTTCCTTAAACAACTTACATTATGATATGAAGCACTCTCGCCGACTTGGAACATCAGGGCTACTGATGGGCATTTAGAGTTATCTCTGCATAATATAATTAAAGAATGTATAAGTATTCATTTGAACTTATTTTTCATGAAAGGAAGCTTGCTTTAACTTAATGTCTACAGCAAGAGTACTCTGATCAACTATGTAGTCACACTATTAAATAAACGAACCTTTTGTACTATTGAGCTGGGTATATATATCAAAGTGATTAATCAAAAGTTTCTTTGGATTTAATTGACATAAAGTCTGGAAAACTTCCTAAAAGGAACTGAAAGAAGAAGAAATGCCGGAGATCTCCCATAATTACTAAAAGGAGTTGAAATTTGATGGGGTTATTAAAGGTACTCACCCTTTTGTATACACATAATCTCCATCCACTTGCAACATGAAGTAAACATCCGTCCCATCATGCAAAGCCTATAGTTCATTATAAACAAACTCAGTTAATATAACATACTCTACAGTCTACTTATCTCTTTTATATTTTCCAAATTCAACTACCTCAAAGACGTTGCTCTTTCGATCTTGAAATTTTTCCATAAGCAATATGTGTTATTCCCTTTCTTGCACCATATACAACAGGGAAAAAAATGGGAAAAGAAAATACTTACCAAATTTGACCAAGATTTGCAAGGACTCAAAAGAATTTCTATCTAGTTTCAGGCTCTCAGAAAAGAAATAAAGGATCATAGATTACAAATCCTCAAACAAGGTTCCAATACAATGACGACAAACCGCTGAAATCATGATGAACAGAAGGATCGTAAAATATTTCAAAAAGTGTGAACTTTAAAATCCAAGACATAAAGGTTTGAACTAATCTTCACAAATTTGACATTTGACAAAAACAATTCCAAGATGTGTTGTTCAAGCAGGATTTTACCTTGACCGTCATTTTTCCACCTTTATACTCCTTATCTTCATCCGGATCGAGAGCCGGGCGGAGCGGAAAATCGAACCCATCAACATCATCCCAGTCGTCAGGATGTCCATCAAGAGTGACTAATCCGGGCTTGAACTCGGCAAAGATTCGGGATTCCTCGTCGGGTTCGCAATGCCAGTCACCGGACTCCTGGTGAGAGGCCACGAGTTGCACCTGCCTTGAACCCAAAAGGACGAGGCAGCACAGGAAGCTTTGGAGATGAAGTAGAGACGACATAGCAGGTGGAGACAGACGACAGCGTTTTGGGGGAGTAAGTCAGGTGGAAAAACCAAGGAAGGAGGAGAAGGATTCTGGGGATTTTTTTATTGAAGGAGCCGCCAGGTGAACAACGCCGACCGTTGACTTGGGTGGAGGCTTAATAATAATATAATATAATATAATATGTTTAGAAACCTAATAGGTGAATTTTGTTTACTCATTCGGGCGGGTTTACACAGCCAACTTATGAGGTGACACACACATAGCTAGAGGTGATGCACACATAATCGTCATGTGTGTCGATTATGTGTGTCATGTCAGTAATGGGCTGTGTGAGGTGGGTGAACCGGACTGTGTATATCAGAAAAGAAAATTGGAGGACTAAACTGCTTCTTGCTATAAACACGAGGGACTACCTTAGTTTGGCCGCCAATCTTATCCATATATAGAGCTCCAATATCCCCACAAAACCTCAAAACCTTTAACCCCTAAACAGAGAGGAGTTGCAAAAATGCTTCTGCAACACTCGTACTCAAACTCTTGTATCAGTTCTCACCAACAAAAGCAGAATTATACACTTTTCAAACAGCCCATTATTGTTACTATTCGAATCCCTAGAAATCCAATCCTTATAAAGTGTTCATCAGCATCAGAAATTGGAACAGTGGACTACGAAAGAAGGGCCGTTCCAAAATGGATGTCGATATCCAAGAGAATATCCATGCTGGAGAACCCGCAAATGGGCTCTGCTTCTGTGTTGAACCAGATTGAAAATGAAGGCAAGAAACTCTCGAAATGGGAGCTTTGTAAAGCGGTTAAGGAGCTCCGGAAGTTCAGACTTTTCGAACATGCTCTTGAGGTAAATACTTAAATAAGAGAGAAATTAAAATTTGTGTTTTATGCTCATTGGTTTTCCTTTTTTTTTTTTTTTGGGAGGTTTATAAACTAAAGTGTGAGTCGTTACTATTTATTTGATTGCTCTGGAAAAAGTACCGGTCGGAATTTGAGTTCTCCAGATTCCAGTAGTCTTAAATCTTGATTATTTTTCTCTGGTAATCTCTTTGTATTAAATGTTGGACAAATGTTGGCATCAATCAATGTTCCTGCATAAATATCACCTCCACGATTTCACATATTGATACCAGGCATCTATTCTGTATAACTAGTAGAGTAGCCGTGAATGTAGAATTTCTGTAACTGTTAGGAGGGGCTAACAAGATTGTGTCTCTTAGATTTGAAGGTTGCTTGATGTTTTGTTTGATACTTAATACTTTAATCCACTTTTTAGTTTACAGATCAAAATTATTTTCCAATGTTGAGTTTTAACTGGCTGAGACTTCGTATTTCTCTAGTTCAGTACAGCATGTCTACCAATATAAACAAGCTAAAACAAGGAGATCGGAAGAGCGTCGTGTATCATAACCAAAGATTTGTTCTTACCATGGATTTGGGTACCAACAATGCAAGTTGATCATGTGTTAAGTACAAACCTAAAATTAATTCTTCTGAAGCAGTTAATGGGTCTATAGCACGTGGAAACTTTAGACCACGTGTGCTCTTCCGATCTAGAAGCACCCATTATAACCATTCCTTTTTTTCCCAATCAATTTCATTTCTTCTCCATATGTTCTCCAACTAGCATCTTTCACCCTGTAATACTCATCTTGCAAAATATGACATATGACTGAACGACTGCTTCAATTAACTGTGGATATCAAGGAGTTGCTGTTACAATTTGAACATAGAGCATGAAAGAACAAGAGTTAAATGCTGCATCGTGTGTGTTGTGATGAAATACACAGAGAGAGAGAGAGAGAGAAGATGCTGGATGGTGGCTGCATGGTAAACCGGCTTCATTTTGGTTCCAATTAAATTATATATTATGAGCCCTTGCCTTCTCACCCGCTGGTCATATCCCTTATTTGATCTCCCCCTGACTTTCAGCACCAGTGCACCACCATGCCCTGGTGCAGCCTCTGCTGCTATTCATTCCTTATCATACTCTTCACCCCCCTTCCCAAACCCCACCTGTTCATGCATTTGCCACTGTTCATTAGATGCTTGCAGCATTCATTGAAGGCAAATTGAACGGTGATGGATAAGGGTGAGTGCAATGCTGGGGAGAGAAGCAGAGCTGCATGTGGTGAGAGGTGTTAGAGTATGATTTTGATTTCTTTTGTTTCTTTTATTTTTTCTTATCTATTGAATTGCTTCTTGCGCCACTGAAACAATGGTTCTTCATTGAGAAACATGGACATGGTATCCAAATTCTTTCTTAACGATAGTTTTTGGACTGCAGATGCCAATATATGTGATTGGAATCATTTAAAATCTTGCACTTTTGCATCCACCTTTTAGTTTTTACCTTTAACTTGTAAAGTAGTACATAGTCCTATACAAGAAGTGGCAATGTTGTCATTTTTGTAACTGGCAGATTAAAAAGCGCCAAAGAAATAGATGGAGAATGGATATAAGCTTGAATACAAGTAGACTATAAGTATGCACATAGACAGCCCCTCTGTGTAATTTCATCATTACTTTTTTGTTCGTTAAAAAAAGTTGTGCGCCATCTAATGCAACTTGCACAGACGGCGATCCACACGTGTGCTCATGCGCTGTCATTTTAATCGTCTTGTCTGTTTGGACTGTGGCCTAATGGACCTTAATACTTGTGCAATTGCACAATCAGATTCATATCAATTCCAGTTAGTAGGTTTGAACAGATGCAATATTCAAAGTTAGTTATTGTTCCACTACTGGGTCAATTCCACATTATGTCATTCATATCGGCCATGGATTTCTTTTATATTCTGCAGGTCTACGAGTGGATGAATAACAGAGGAGAGAGATATAGAATAACCACCAGTGACACTGCTATCCAGCTGGATCTAATTGCTAAAGTGCATGGACTTTCAAGTGCTGAAGAACACTTCCTGAGATTGCCTGATGCATTGAAGGACAAAAGAATTTTTGGTGCTCTCTTGAATGCGTATGCGGGTGAGAGAATGAGAGAAAAAGCTGAATCCTTATTTGATGAAATGAGAAAAAGACGTTATGCTAGTGATGCACTTACATTCAATGTGATGATGACCCTCTATATGAACCTTAAAGATTACGACAAGGTTCAGTCAATAATATCAGAAATGATAGAGAAAAACATATCATTAGATATCTATTCCTATAATATTTGGTTGTTGGCCTGTCCGATCTCAAGAATCTCTTGAGAAAATGGAACAAGTATTTGAAAAGATGCAAGAGGATACGACCATCAAACTCAACTGGACTACCTTCAGTACTCTGGCTACTTTGTACATGAAGTTCGGGCTGGTAGAAAAGGCTGAAAACTGTCTGAAAAACATGGAGAGATCGGACAATGGTCGGGATAGAATCCCTTATCACTATCTCATTAGTCTTTATGGTAGTGTTGGCAACAAAAGGGAGGTCCATCGGGTATGGAACATTTACAAGGCTTCCTTCCCCAGTATCCCAAATCTGGGCTATCATGCTGTAATTTCCTCTCTGGTGAGAATGGATGATATCGAAGGGGCTGAAATGATCTATAATGAATGGGTATCTGTGAAATCGTTCTACGACGCTAGAATGGGGAATCTTCTACTGGGTTACTATGTCAGGAAAGGGCTTTCTGGAAAGGCAAAAACTTTCTTTGACCAAATGATTCGAGCAGGGGGAAAACCAAATTCAACGACATGGGAGATTCTTGCAGAAGACCACATCAGAGATAGGAGGATTTCTGACGCTTTGTCTTGCTTACAGAAGGCCGTTACACCCGAGCCTTCAAAGAGCTGGAGGCCAAAACCAATTGTTATCTCTTCCATTCTCAAGATATCCGAGCAAGAATCTGATATGGCTAGTAAGGATGCCTTATTTGAGGTATTGAGGAAAGTCGGATGTCTAGATGATGAAGCCTACGTGTCAAGCATTCGGGTACAACTCCTATAAGCAGACATTTACCCATCTTTCACCATTGGAGGATTACGCAGACAATACTGATGGAGCTAATGTACTTCTAGGCCAACTCCGGGAGAGCATCTGAGAATTCATTCATCTCTCGACAGCCAGACTAGTACACAATACATGATGTAAGCTACTTCCCCTCAGATATTTTCATAAACATTTGAATGGTAAAGATTGTGAGCAGCTGGCAGCTGAATGTTCAGATAATTCAATATATTGAGCAAGGAGGCTTGGTGCCATAAAATGATAGGCGGAAACTCAGAACCATGAGCTCAAAAACTAGCTATATGGATCAAAAAGTTGATATAAAGATCCAGTGCTTGATGTTATGACATATATTATTATTCATTTAACAGCTTTTCGGCTATCTTGAGGCCTTTTCATGTAACTACTCTTTGATGCCCCAATTTCAAGTCGTATGGCCTCATTAGGAAGGAACGTGTAACATTTTGTGTACCAATTAGGTTGGGATCACCACGTTGTACGATTCTTTAATTCTACAAAATGTGTTAAATGAGAAATAACATTTGAAACCAGCCCGAGTCACTATCGAATTGCTAGCTGGGCAAGTCACTGTCGAAATGCTGGCTGGCAAAACCCGATAGGCACGGAGATTATTACAAGAACGGGCCTACACAAACCAAAATTTTGTTAGATCAAGGGTCACATTTCAAGGGTACCTCTGTGAATGCTGCCCTAGGGTGTCCAATAAGTGCCTGCCATATAACTCATTGGACACTATACATGGTGTCAAGGACTGAAGACTAAGCCAATCTTAAGCAAAAAAGAATCAATATAAATGGTTTATTGGCGGGCTCTTCTCTTTCTCGGAGAGACCATAAAGGAAGCAAGTAAGGATCGAGTTGGGTAATCTTATGGTCAGCCCGAGTCTCCTGTGATACTGAAAAGTCAGTCCCGTCTCAGGCTAAGGCGTGGCAATCCGCAAGAAGAGAGGGGTTCGGTCTCATTTGATCCATTGGCCGATTTCCATTTACTTGGCCCAGCTTCAGCGTTGGATCCGAGGTTAGGTTACTA